>JASDQU010439462.1:54737-66906 GCA_032191745.1 Picea mariana
CTGAGGGAAAAGGAAGGTCATGGAGTGATAGCATAAATCACCATCATTCCCAATGGAATTCCAATAGGAGAGCACACATAATATCAACTTCATCCCCTTTCAGGAAGCATAGGAGGTCTCGGGTGGATGAATTGAAAGGAGAAATGAATAATATCAAGCCTACTACTTTTGATGGTGAGCACAAGAAGGATGAAGATGTTGAGACATGGCCTCTAGGAATGAGGAAGTACTTCCAATTGCATAACTCTTCTTCTCATGCAGAAGGGAGAATTTTTATCTATCAGCTAAAAGGAAAGGAATCCATGTGGTGGGATTAGCTTGTGAAAATGTAGCACATCAGAGAAAAAAATGTGACTTGGAAGGAATTCAAGAAGCATTTTGAGAAGAAATACCCGACCAAGAGGTATTATGATAAAACAATGAAAGAGTTCTTTGAACTCAAACTTGGCAGGATGACTATTGATGTGTATGAAAGGATATTTTTACAATTGTTGAAGTATGCCTCCTCCATAAAGGGTGAGACCATTAAGATTCATAGGTATTTGAGTGGGCTTCCATCTCTCATCAGTGACGAGATCCAATATGATGATCCCAAGAATTTAGAGAAAACCATAAGGAGAGCTAAGTGCTTATATGATCAGCAAAAATGAAATCCTACTTTCCAAAGATCTTGGGAAGACAAGAAAATTTTTAAGAGGGAACAGAGGTAGAAGGGGAACAACCCACCCTTTTTCAGAAATAGTCCTCAAGGACAACCATCATTTAGAGAGCATAGAATGGTCGAGGTAGGTGGGAAAAATCCAAGGAAGACACCCATTCAATGTTTGGGATGTAAAGGAGACCATAAGTATATAGATTTTCCTCACAAAAGTGACAAAGTGAGAGTTGTCCACAATGTACAACAAGCATAAACAGTGGAGGACATGGGAATAAGTGTACCAAGGATATATGCATCCCTAGACAACAAGCAAGCAAATTTTTATTAACACATGATTGAAGTTGGAGGTATGATAAATAACCATACCTTTACTACTTTAATAGATTCAGGAACTAGTCATAGATATATATATCCTAGGGTAGTGGAAATATTTCTTTTTCCAAGAAGCAATCATGAGAAATATTCATTGGTACAACTGGCTACAGGAGCCAAGAGAAAATTTGTTGAGCTGGTTAAATCATGTCTAGTGGAAATGAATGGGCTAAGTACTGAGGTAGATTTGAACATCCTTCCATTGGGTTCATACGACTRTCTAATTGGTATKGATTGGTTGGACCAAAACCATGTTKTCTTAGACTATCATAACAAGGAATTTACTTTCCTGAAGGAGGAAGGAAACCCAATAAAATTCCAAGGAWTTCCTAGGGATGTTACTATCTRAGAGATCTCAACAATGCAGTTGAAGAAGCATTATAGGAAGGGTTTCCAGATATTTKCATCCCATATGGAGGAAGAACCTAAGGATAAGGTGTCAAATCTGGAGGATCACTCTGTCYTAGAATATTTATAGGATGTGTTTAAGGAGATACTAGGACTAACCCGAAAATGAGATATTTATTTCTCTATAAATTTCATGCCTGGAGCAACTTCGGTATCAAACACTCCCTATAGAATGAGTACACCATAKMTAAAGGAGTTGCAAATGCATTTTTAAAAGATTYTGAAGAAGGGATATATACGCCCAAGTGTGTCACCTTGGRAACCCAGTATTATTTGTAAAGAAGAAAGATGGGACACTGATATTGTGCATTGAATTTAGACAATTGAACAAAGTGAATATAAAGAAAAATTATCCTTTGCCAARGATTGATGACCTCTTTGATCAATTAAAGGATGCAAGGATATTCTCAAATATTGATCTCAGGTCAGGATATCATCAAGTAAGGATTAGAGATGAAGGCATCAACAAGACCACCTTCAGGACAAGGTATGGTCATTACGAGTTCATAGTGGTCCCATTTGGGTTATCAAATGCACCAATTGTTTTCATGTGCTTAATGAATGGTGTTTTCCGGGAATATCTAGACAAGTTTGTCATTGTCTTTTTGGATGACATCCTTGTATATTTCAAGTTTGAATAAGAACATGAGCATCATTTGAGGATGGTGTTACAAGTGTTAAGAGAGAACCAGTTGTATGCCAAATTGAGCAAGTGTTCATTTTCTCAAAACCAAATTCACTATTTGGGGCATATCATATCCGAAGAAGGGATTGCAGTGGACCTTGAAAAGATTGAGGCCATTAAAGGGTGGAAAACACCTAAGAATGTGACAGAATTCAGATCCTTCATGGATCTAGTTGGATACTATAGAAGATTCATTGTATGGTTTTCTCACCCAATCACTTCCTTGCAAAGGAAGGGGGTGAAGTTTCAATGGACAATAGAATGTGAAAATATCTTCCAGCAATTGAAACAGTTGTTAACTAGTGCTCCAATTTTGAGGATTATTGATCTAAATGAAGATTTTGTGGTTTTCACATATGCATGCAAAGAAGGACTTGGTGGAGTCCTCAGTTAGAATGGGTTTGTGATATGTTTTGAGTCTAGAAAATTGAAAGAGTATGAAAGGATATATGCCACTCATGATTTGGAGTTGGCATCCATAGTGCATGCCTTGAAGAGTGGAGTAAATACCTTGTGGGAGATATATTTGAGCTTGGGACAAGCCATAATGGTCTTAAATACTTGTTTGATGAGACAACTTTGAATGTCAGGCATAGAAGATGGTTGTAATTCCTTTGCGAGTATGAATTTGATATTAAGCACATCAGAGGAAAAGAGAACAAAGTGGATGATGCACTCAACATGAGAGGGAATGAACTGCATGCTAAAACCATTAACATGTATCAAATTGATCTTAAAGGCACAATTTATGAGGCTACAACAATAGATTTATAGTACATGGAATTGGTAACAAAATTACAGCAAGGTAAAATGCAATAGAAAGTTGAAGATTATGAATTGGGAAATGATGGAATTCTCTTGTACAGGAACATACTTTATGTACGCAATTCTAATTAATTTAGGAGTACAATTTTGAAAGAGATGCATAATGTAACTTATGTTGGACACCCGAGATATCAGAAAACATATGCAGCAAACAAGAGCCAATATTGTTGGTCAGACATGAAGAAGGAGATTGTTGAGTACATTGCTAAATGTATGGAGTGCCAAAAACTCAAGGTTGAGCATAGACACCCAACTGGGTTCTTGCAACCATTACTCATTCCTTAGTGGAAGTGGGAAGTGGTGAAAATGGATTTCATCTTGAAATTTCCCAGAACAATCAAGCAACATGATGTTATCATGTTAGTGGTGGACAAGATTACTAAAGTTTCCCATTTCATTCCTATGAAGGTTACTCACAAGGCAACCAATGTTGTTGATATTTATATGAGGGAAGTAGCATGCTTGCATGGCATACCCAAGACAATTGTGTTGACAGAGACATAAATTTTACCTTAAATTTCTAGAGGGGATTGTTAAAAGGGTTCATAACAAATCTGAACTTCAGCATAGCTTATCATCCTGAGATTGATGGGAACACAGAAAGGGTGAACCAAGTGATAGAGGATATGTTAAATATGTATGTGATGGACAAACCATATAAATGGGAATATTACCTACACTTCGTATAATTTTCCTACAACAATGGGTACTAAGCATCACTGAAGAAGAGCCCATTTGAGGCAATTTATGGTAGAAAATGCAACGGAACAATAAGTTGGGACAACCTAGAAGATAGAGCAGTAGTTGGGCCAAAGTTGTTGAGGGAAATGGAAGAGAAAATGTTGAATATTAAACATAATTTAAAATCTTCCCAAGAAAGACATAAAATATATGTTGACAAGGGTAGAACTCACAAGTATTTTAAAGTGGGTGATCATGTTTTCTTGAAGGTGAATCCCAACTGAAGTTCCCTGAAGTTGGGAAACTCTTCCAATTTGGCAGCTAGATATTGTGGGTCATTTGAAATCCTAGAGAGGATTGGACTAGTAGATTATATGATTGAATTTCCTACATCTATGTCTATACATAATGTATTCCATGTATCATTTCTTAAGAAATATATACCTAATGCTAATCATGTTATTGATTGGAATGTGATTCAGGTGGAGAAAGAAAACATTTTTCAAGTGCATTCGGTATGCATTATGGACCAGAAAATCAAACAGCTCTGTAATCGAGCCATGGGGTTTCTAAATGTCCAATGGACTTGGTATGTTCCTGAGGATGCAACTTGGGAGCATGAAGATTCTATGCGGGCAGAATACCCACATATTTTTGAAGATTTTTGAAAATCTTGTTGTAATATGTAAATATGATGCATTGAGGATAGTGCATAAATAAGGGGAGGGGATTGTAATACCCCAAGGATGAGCCCCTACTGAATTGTAATGATGTTTAATGATGTTTATAGGATCGTGAGCCAAGTGTTTATAAGATGGGAGGTTTCTATGTTTATTAGGCCAGAGAGCCTATATGTTAAGGCCGGTGAGCCTATTTTTGTATATGTAATTATGAAGATCATTAATAAAAATACATTGTTGCATGTATACCAACCACAAAGAAAGCGTTATGGGAGACTAAGCTCCATTATGAATGAAAAGGGAAGGGGATGAGAGGCTAGGAAGAAGGGGATAATATTGATGGCTTAACCCAAGCAAATGTTATAATGTATTTCCTAAAATACTTAGGTTTGGGAAATAAACCCTATTATCCTAAGTTTGGGAGAGGAACGAGCTCCTGGAGAGCCATGCGTCAACCTGGGTGCATGAAATTTTATGGGGGATAATAATTCGTTGTGGGGTTCACCAACCATTCTTTCCATATTTCCTCACGCGTTCACTCACAGGGACTCATGATTCTCACCATATTTTTCCCCATTCCCTCATGCATTGAGTAGGAATGTAGTTAGCCATTTTCTGTCATTGTTAAAACCTATGCCATCATGAAACTCTGTAACTTGTGCTCACTGGTATTTTACTGAGTTGTACCCTGCCTTACCTGAGTTCTCTTGTTTCCTTCGAGCTTGCTCAAATGTCTTAGGAGCTGGAAAAAATAAGCAGTTTGTCAAGCTTGTGGTTTTGAAGAGGTGGGTTATCAGGCCCGTGGATTGAAGAAGTAGGTTTTCATGCCTATGATCAACTCTCTCCAGGTGAGAAAGATTGTTGGGGAAGTGATTTCTCTTGGAGGGAGTCCAACAAAGGCTACAAAGCTCTGAGAATTCTTGATACGACCTATTGTTGAAGCCCTGGAAGGGAAGTGGAGCAGCTAATGGACTATGAAACAATGAAGGTGTATATTCCCAGGGTGGGACAGGCATGTGGGGAATGAGAGTTTGTGAATGGTGGGCCTAAGTAGGATCCTTGAAGGGAATCCTTCATGTTGTGTCATGAAACTTTCCATAATGTCAGCCTAGCTTAGGATTTCCTTACCTTGGGTGGAGTTTATTCCCAGCTCGAGGGTGACCCACTGATGATAGCTTGGAGCAGCGTGGTCTAAGGATGGGTGGTTTGTGGAAGGTCTTCATGTAGTTGGTGTTCTTCTCATAAAAATATAAGTATCAATTCTATGTTAATTTTACATGTTGTGTTTAAGTACATGTCTGAAGTTTATTAGAATTGCCTGTGTACATTGCATGTATGTGCTTATTTTCACTTCCGCNTATATATTATGTAGACATTCTTCTCATGATGGTGTTTGGATTCTCTTGGCTTGCATAAAAGGTGATCATGAATTAATTCAGGCATGATATATCAGGCAAATTGTTATCAAGGTGGAGATTGTTTAAACCACCAACTAATTTCCCATGCAGATGCATGCACACCATATTAGCTAAAAATGGAATGTGCATGCATGCACACCACAATGATTAGTTTGTGTAACTGGTGGATCTATTTGTAACTAGTTATTTTAATCGTATAACAAATCCTATATATTCTAGGATACCCATAGAGGTGTGAGCAAGTAATGCAATGTATCATAGTGTGTGTGGGAAGAGAGTGAGAGGATGGTTGTAAGTTTGTGTTTGACTATTGCAATTCTCCCTTGAACAATAATCATACATATTATCATTTCCCCATAGTTTTTCCCTTAGAATGGTTTTTCCACGTAAACACTATGTTCACTATGTCTATTGGATTACAGAGAGGGATGATAAATCAATAATGAGAAATTATACCACTTTTTAAACACATTTCATATTCAACTTATTCAACCATGTTCATTAGTTCATCATTAATATATTATTGTATCATAAACATTAACATCCATCATTTCATAATAAACAATAATAAACACATCCACACAATAAACAATACACTAATATTTATGTGGAAACCCAATGCAAGCGAAAACCATAGATATATTTTCTTACATGTCAAGAATTGGATTCAAGGAAGCCCCAAATTCCTATTCTCCAGCTCCAACTGGAAGGAGAATCCAACCCTCTAGTTTCTGAGGCTCTATCATGAAGGAATATCCAACTCCCTAATTCTCTTTATCCAACCAAAAGGAGGCTACAACCCCCTGGGTTCTCCAACTACAACCAGAAGGTGGATAAAACCACCTAGTTCTCAGGCTCCAACTTTAAGGAAGCTCCAACTCCCTGATTTTTCGGCACCCACCAGAAGGAGGCTACAACCCCCTTTCCTTTCCCCATCCAGTCACCCTGAAACATAAATTCCAATGTAGACAACTTGTCACTGTCACTGAATCAATCACTGCCACTGTCATCTAGCACTTTCAACCTTTACCAACACATTGTCACAACCTGTACCAACCTTCTTTAAATATTTATTATAGATCTATGACATGTCTATGCTGCAACATGTGGATGTCTATGGCTTTATTTAATGCAACTCATGAATGTCCATGCCTCTCTTCTCTGCAACTCATGGAGTACTACAGAACCCTTCCAATTTCATTGTTCCTATCTCTGTTTTCTCAAACTATCATTGTAAAACCTATCATGTCAAACTCTACTAGAATCCTGTAACAACCTGTACCAACAATATGTAACAATAATCTCATCAACCAAACCATATCCAATCACCAAAACAAATCTCAACCATCACCCACACATGCCTCTAAAAATAATGTACCAATCACAACCAAGTACTAACCTATACCACAACAAGTGCATCAACCATGCAGAAAAACATACTCAAAGCTAACCAACAAAGGGCCTCTATTAATACATCATACCATCCATAAATTGAATACCATAAATCCATACATCAATCCATGTACCAAACCTTCACTGTTATTTAGCCTAAAATATGTACCATTCATAATTCAATCATTTATCAATGCCACTAACAAATGCCTCTCACAATGTTCCAAAAGATATGCCAATAAAACCAAGCTATGTGCACCCAAACTATACCTCAATAGATCCACCTCAAATCATACTCTACAACAGATACCATACATCAAAGAGGGTATAAACCAAACTTCAGAAAGTCATTCCCTAAGCATGGTCCACTACACCACTTAAGATACAATCTCAAAACATAACCATGAACATACCTTTAAATATATAATATCCCTCTTGTATTTGATATCTCACAAACATACCTACAGTCTCTCCTAAGATCCTGAAACTTGGAACAAGCATCTTCCTCCTTTCCCTTTCTACAGATCCACGCTTTCCCTTTCTACATCTCATGGGTATCTGTGTTTTTATACTCTATGACTCATATATGTCTGCTATTCTCTATGCCTGTAGCTCACGGATAACCTCCAAAAACTTGGTTCATTCACTTATTCTAAAGCTACGAAATTTTTACTCCTTCAGACCTTCACTTCCTCAGACCTACACTTTCTCAGATTTGTCAATGTATACCTGCAAATAAACTTTCACAAAATAGATATTCGATAATGTTCAATACTAGGTAGGTGAAAATAGGAGTCCCTTTCTCTCTTATTTATACTTTTTCAAGTGCCTTCCTCTAGAAGTTTCCTTGTAATTGTTTTACCCATTTCTCCATCTTCTAGGGCTAACCCACTTTCTTTTTGCAACTAACTTTCCTTAATTATTCAACACATAAGTCCTTTACCCTTCTTGTTTCAACCACTTCATTATTTAATTTATTCCTTTTACAACCACTTTGACTAGGGAATCTTCTTTATGAATTTCTAGAAGCTTTGACTTCTTGTTGACCTTCTAGGGGCTTCTAGATTATTCTAAGGAGTTCTCCAACTTATCAAGGCCATATCTCCCTAACCGTTAAGAACTATGTGGCATGCCACATCTCACCAGAACTGGCATGACGTGTACTATCCATCCATGATAGTATTACCTACATATTTATTTTTATTGATTCCTTAATACCTCAACCAAACTCGGGTCCTTTAGTCATACCTTTGTGCTACCATAATTCACTACCAAACCTCTCCAAATATGGACACCAATCTCTAAGGGTTGACATCAATCTCTAACAACACTATCCAAAGGTTGAAATCAATGAAAACCAATTGTCTATACCAACTGTCCAATAGTGTGATTTCTTTCATTGTGTTCATTGTGATCTCTTGTTGTTGGTTTTATTTATTTTCTATTGAATCTTGTTGATTTTATGCTTTTGCTACCCAAAAATGGCCACATATATCATATTCCAGGTATTTCATCATTAAATCATACTATAATATTTAATGTACTAGTGAAAGTTGAGATTATTGAAAAGTGTAGACTTGTGTGGAATTCTTATAGTACAGGTGATTAAGTTGTGGCGTTGAGGATATATAGAGATCATTCTTCTTTTTTAGGGATGCATATTTCGAGTTATTAACACACTGTGTTGGATGAGAGTAGGAGGAATTAATTTAGAAGTTGTTTGATTGAAGGTGTCGTTGACTTCATATGTTGTGATGGACAATCTCCCTTTGAGATAAACTCACTAAATACAAATCATACACAATATTTCATTTTTTTTCAGTGTCAGAATTCACAGCTGATAAACAATTGTTTTTTGTTTTTTGTTCTTAAAAATTTCATCTACATGGGATCCCTAAGATAAATGGTGCAATTACAACTCATAAGTGATATCTTTGGGTAAATACATGCGCTTCACCTTTTTAAATTGCAATATACCTGTCATGAATTAATGTACCTCGATAGGGCATGAGGACGTTACTCCATAGTAGTGTTTACTTACACTTAAGTGATGACATTAACTTCCTAGAACGATGGGATAATTGAAGAGAACCCACAAGTTAATCATAATCTACTACTATCCCATCTCAAAAAATCTAATGGACACGTCTATGCATGGACTATCAGAATCCCATTTTAACAGCATAATAACTCTTCCTTGTCTTTATGTATGACTATGGTTTATGGGATGTACAAATTTTCTAGACCTAGTGCAACTAATAAATGAAATATTATGGTCACATGACCTCAATGATGAGGACATTGCTCCGTCTTTAAGTAGGAGTTTCATTGAATGGAGAATTAGATCATAAATATTCCATCCCTCCTATAGAGAGATACCAATTTTGTTCCACTAAATGGATAAGACATCATTTCTTAATTATCTCAGTTCCTTGATCATTTCTTGTTGAGATGAAAGACCCTTTATACATTTCACTATCACAGAGGGAGATATATAATTCCTTCCAAACTCAACATGGATTTGACACATGTCATTTAAAATATATATCAATAAAAAAACATTACAATGTAATTCCTTCCATTTGTCATTTTTCATGTGTCATTTAAAAAATATTAATAACAAAATAAAATTAAATGAGGGTCATAACTAAAATATTTCAATATTTATATTAATCCTTGGATTCTTTTTGGGAGCTTCAATGAAATTAAATTAAATTAAAATGCAAATATTTTTCCTTGAATATTTTTATTCAATTATAACATTTCGAGTGGAGATCCACCCATAATTAGATACTATTGAAGCAATGCTGTTTGATAATAGTGTCAAACCTCATAACCTCCTAAACCCAACCCAACTAAAGAACAAATTACATCTATTTCACACCTTAATAATAACCCTAACATCATCATCTTAAAAGATGATAAAGGTAATTCCACGATCATCATGAATATTTTGGACTATAAATCCAAACTTAATAACCTCCTTTCTTCATCCTCCTACAAACTTGTGGCTAAAGAACCTTTGATTACCATTACTAACCATGTCACTAAAGCCATTAAATCTTCCTTCTTCGATCCAAACATTCAAAAACAACTTATTCTTCATAACCCCAAAACCCCTTGAATCTATGGACGACCTAAAATTCACAAAAAAAGGCATTCTCCTCAAACCGATAGTAAGTGTTATTGTTTCCCCCACTCATGTCCTTTCCCACTTTCTTGTTGTCAAACTTAGATCCTTTATTGGAAAAAATTCCTCCTTCATAAATGACTCCTCCATTTTTATTCAAAAAACAAGGGGTCTTCATCTTAAGGACCAAGACTTAAGGATTAGCTTTTATGGTGTTTCTCTTTTTACCAAGACCCCTGTCCTTGATGCTCCATAACTCATCTCCAAGATAGTGGACCCTAAAAAACTTAACCTGATTAAAATACACCTAGCCTCTACCTTGTTCTCCTTCAAAGGTACTTTCTAAGAGAAAACTAATGGTACAACCATGGGTTCTTCTTTATCGCCTCTGGTAGCGAGCATTTTCATGAAACATTTTCAAACTAATTCCTTAAATAGATTTCATCTCAAAACAAAATGATATTTAATGTTTTTTTATGATACTTTTTTGTTTGGCCCCATGGCCTTTCCTTGCTAACCTCATTTTTCAACCATCTTAATATCCTTTATCCCCATAACCAATTCACTATGGAAATGGAAAAGGCCAATTCTCTTCCCTTATTGGATGTTCTAATCTCTCACATCGATAATGGCTCTCTCACCCACAAAATTTATCTTAAAAGGACTCACACAGACAAATATCTCCATACCCAATCCCATAATCATCTTTCCTAGAAAYCTATTGTCTTTAAAACTCTAGTTACTCGAGCCATCTGATTTTGATCGACAATTCCTTGAAAAGGAAAAATCCTACCTAACTATGKCCCTTATGTCCAATGGTTACTCTATATATGAAATTAACAAAGCCTTCTGCTCATCCCTCAAACCAAAATCAAACAACTCTTCATCCCCTTCCCCTCCCCTTTCTCTGATTTCTCTTCCACACATCCAAGGAACTACTTATCACATATCCAAAATTCTCGCTAAAAATAATATCAAAACCATTTTCAATCCCTTCAAGACCCTCCAAYAATCCTTTAGATCCACCAAGTATAAATCTAAGTCAATGCCTAGCCTAGGAGTTTACAAAATTCCTTGTTTATGTGGAAAATATTACATTGGCCAAACTAACAGATCCTTCATTTCATGTCTCAAAGAGCGCATAGTTGACAAAAACTACAATCAAATCTCCAAATCAACTATTGTTTAACACTTATTCAAATATAAATATTTAATCTATTTGACCAAACCAAAATACTAGCCTCATCGTTCTATTAATCTTGCATGGTTTCTGAAGCTCTGGAAATTGAAAAACATCCTAATAATTTTAACTGTGATGATGGGTATAAACTTAGCCAATCATGAAAACCTATCATTCACCACCTTTGTGAGCAAGCCTAACTTGTTTTCCTTCATGATATAGCATTCCCCGTATCCTCATTTGTTCCCCTCCCCTAGCCTATTATCCATGGTATTCTATAACTAAGGTCATCCCCATCCCTTTTTCCCTCTCTTATTTATAGTCATTTACATAATTCATTTCTATGTTTTCCTCATCCCCCTTTACTCTTCCTTTAAATATTCTTAATCATATTTTCATCCCCTTATAATTTTGTATTTAATACATTATTTTAACTCATATGAGCTTTGTAACCCTCTTATTTTAATCATTTATCTAATTTATGGATTATTGAATTCAATCCTACAACAATTCCATCCACCTACTTTTAATTACCCCCTTTTAAATATATTTTCAAGCATATCATGCCCCTCTTTGAATTTTCTTTTAAACATTATTATTATTATTAATTCACAACCACTAAAGACTATTAATTCTCCACTTCCTTTATAAACATCCCTTAGGACTATTTTCAAACATAATTGCTTCAATAATCCCTCATGATGGGTGGAGTGCCCACTCTAAACTTTGGATATTTCATA
>JASDQU010439463.1:70789-83618 GCA_032191745.1 Picea mariana
AAGCTCTAGAAAGATGAAAATGAAGAGCCAAATGATGTTACAAGAAGGATAAATCAAATAAGCGAAATCCAAAAAAATAGGGCCAAAGTAGATGATAGACTTCAGAAGTACCAAGATAATATGAAGGCCCTTTTTGATAAAAAGGATAAAGACATGGAGTTCATTCCTGGAGATCTAGTTTAAAAGTGGGATGCTAGAAAAGAAGATGCAGGGAAACACGATAAGTTCGACCATCTCTAGTTCGTTCCATTCAGGATTTCAACTGTTGAGGGGAAAAATTCCTTCCTACTGAAAAATTTCGACAAAAAAATTCTTGACGCCCCTATCAACGGGCGTTACCTAAAACATTTTATGCAATAATCATATTTCACATTCCCATTGTATATACCAGTTTGGTTTCCTGTTTTGATTTTCAATTTTATTTTCTTTTGTAGATTATCCAAATTTTACTTTTTGTTGTAAATAAACCATGTCTTATTTGATATCATAAAAGAAAAATACAAAATATATGTATTGCATATCATTTCTATGCTGCCGAATTTTCTGACATTGCTCATTTGTTCTTGTGCAAAATATTTACTGTCAAATGAGAGGTGAGAAGGTATCAGAACCTGACACTCAGGTTTCAAAACATTTGCTTTCTCCCCAAACAAGTGATAAACTAATGATTTACCTGATTTAAAATATAAAGGAAATATGAGGTATAAAATCCTACCCCACCAATCCAAGCTGAAATTTCAAAGGAATCTTATTAAATGCAAAGAGGGTTTCACTCATATAGACATTGTCGCCTAATCAAATATCAAAGAAATATAAAATCATAGCTTAATTCCGAAGCCTTCTCTAAATGAAATAAAAATGAAATAAAAATAAAAGAAAATAAAAATAAAAAGGGGCTCAAAGCGAAGTTTGAGAGTCAATAAACAAACTTGTGTGGGAATGAGACCCTTTTACAATAGACTCTCTAAGTCTTCATTCTATTCTACTCTGCCTATCTCTGAGCTTTTATTTACTTCTAATTTCTGCTATCCTTTCCTTATGTCTTCATAGAAAGAAAGGGGAAACTTAAAAACATACCTTCAAAGCGAGATTAGGCGAAAATATTTATGATTCATGTGATTTTAACTGAAAGAAAGTATGTCTAGGCTAATCCTGATAACTTTATCTCTTCTATCATATTTTAAACTGATTAATTCGCTCAAGGTCTTGAAAAATAAAAATTCCCATAAGATCTTCCCTATAGGCGAAGGTGTATTGAAGATTGGGAGAGAATTAGTCCAGAGTACGATCAAAAAATTGTTGACAGACTTTCATTGTCAAATCTTAAGCACATATCGTCCCTTGTATGATACATACAAATTGATTGTCCCCACTTCAAAAATATTAAAATATAAGACAGATGGTGAAAGGAAATTCATAATTTGATTGCCCCCATCTAGTCCAAGACAAATGGTGAAAGGAAATTCATAATTCGATTGCCCCCATTTTGTCCAAAAAGAGATGACGAAAGGAAATTCATGTAATGATTTCCCTCATCGCAGCAAAATGTGAATTGAAGTGGTGAAAGGAAATTCGATGGGAGATGTAGATAACTTCACCGGGGTACTGAATAGGCTCGCTGGAAATGAAGAAATATCTATGATGTATGTAAGGCTGTCATACACATATATAACATACTATGGTATCTAGTTCTTTTTCCAGTAATATTTACATCCTAAACCAACAAGGGATTCCCTAAATAAATTGTTAAATTCACTTAACCTTGATGCGAACGAAATCGACCAAATTCTAATATTTCAGTTAAGGTTGTTTTGATTATCTTAAGCAAATCAAATTCATGTGTGATTAATTAGAAATAAGGTGTGCGTGATATCCGTCGTTGATGAAGGCTTTCCATTTTGATCAAACAATCCTAATTTCTCTGGAGTTTTGGAGCCACCTAATGGTTAATAATGTGAATCACTAAAGGTCACTATGGAGCTTCGCTCTTCGGGTATTTCGATAGGTCTTAATGATAAAAGTCCTAAGACCCAAAAGTGTTTGTTCATCATTTTTCCTAAACCCTTGAAAGACATGAGTCGTGGTACACGTGTATCTTTTGACTCTGCCACAAGTTGACACGTGGCACCTGTTTCTGACATTTTTGTTTGAAGATTCATTCGATTCTAAGTAACACATGGAACCTCCCTTTTCTCGACATGTCATCTAGAATGACATCATCTCCGACACGTCACTACGAGAGATGACCCTTCATAAATATAGCAAAGAACTAATTCATAAATCACCGAAGCACCAAAATGTCGAAGGATTAAAATTTAATTAATTAAGTTGATCATGGTCAAGAGATGGTTAATGAATTCTCACTTCGGGGTTTGGAAGTTTACCCTTCATCCTATCCTAAAATCTTCGAAGTTCAAATCTATGAAACACTTAAAGTTAAATATGATTAATTAAGACTTAAATTGATTACTGGATAATTAATGACTTCATACTTTGGGGTTCAGAAGTTTACCCTTCATTGTATCCTAAAATATCTAAGTCCAGATCTCTGAAACACTTAAAGTTAAATATGATTAATTAAGACTTAAATTGATTACCGGATAATTAATCACTTCGCAGTTTCGGGTTTCAGAGGTTTTCTCTCGAGCTACTTTTAAAGTTCCCAAAGTTTGAACTGTCGAGACACTTGAAATTAACGCACTTTCTAAACATGATTAATTAAAGTTTTAAAAAAGATTATCCGGAGATTAACCTTCACAGATTTAGAATTCTGATAATTCTCACTCTGACTCATCTAAATTTCCCGAACACAAACTGCCGAATATTAATGGCATTTATGAAAAATCAATGATTTTTCATTGATTTCGGATCGTCAGGTATACTTTTCCATTAAAGTTAATAAATTTGTCATCAGTAAATCTATACTCGAATCAATGCATCTAATGTGAACAAAATAATTCAATTTTGAATTTCATTTTCATCTTCCGCAAAGTAGTAAGTTTTATCCGATTGAGAAGCTCACGCAATTCCTATGCAACAGGTAACCTCGTTGTGTTCTCTCGATATCATGGCACCACGAAAGATGATGAAGAAGACTGATGCATTTGGTGAAGTTTCAAATCTGAGTGCGGACACTCTATCAAACACTATGACATGAGCTATAGACTCTGTTAAATCTTGGACACAGGTGTTCAAGATTCTGGAACATGAGATTATAAATTTCCCAGAAGATTTCGACGATGAAGTGGACGATACTCACAGAGCCAAACTCAAATATATAGCCCAGTCTAAACTACACCAGATAGTTGTGCAGTCGATACTCATTCTGTATAATGACATGATAAGTTGGGCCCTGGAAAACATCGACATCCAAACCAGGAGCATTTTCAACTATCAAAAGGTTGATGTTGGGTCTTTCCGACCAGAACACATCGAAGTAATGTGTAAGTTATCTCTCGATCCTAAATATAATTACAATGTTTCATTTATGCTAGAGTTTGAGCAACAAGAATGCATACAATATGAAAAGAGTCATCCCAATATAATCAAGTCCTGGTGGGGGCATCCAGAGAATTTCAGAGCCGATGCTCATGGCATGTATGCCATAGTGTCGTTAGACACTCACATGATTTATGTAGCCATGATGATCTGCAGACTGTTCTGGAAGAAGAGTCCTACTCATTTCCCAGTGGAATGGGTGTCGATCATGCATGAGGTGGCCGAGGGCTACACTTTTAATTAGGCTAAAGTTTTATTAGACAACTTGGCCAAAGAAATCACTAAATACAAATCGGCTAAATCCAAATGGTAGCCTACCCCTTTCTATATGTTTGCATATATCATGGATGTTATCTGCTTTATAACCCCTTTCCCACTGATGAATTGGAGCTGGACCTTGACCAGCGTAGAACCTATTCACTTATATCACTCCAAGTTGTGGGAAGACAAGGCCAAAGATTTATTTTACGAAATATGTCACAATGTAGTGGTCCTTGTCCATATAGCTTTATATGGTTTCCCAACCCCTCGAATTTCAGAAAGAATCATGGGAAATTTGGGCAAACTAGAAGATTAGTTCATTGAAGAAAAATTCTCTTATATCAGGGTTTTTGGATGCTCAGTCCCTCCCCATGCTCTACCAAGATTTTTACCAGATCGGCTAGTATGTCGATAAGTATCTTACCAAACAGTAACAGGGGGCATCAGCAAGGATCTGAAAGCAGCCCAGAAAAAGGTATGGCCTACCTTCCCTCTCCAAGTTGGTATGTTTTCACTTTTGGATTTCAGGCACTCTAAAGTAGAAGTTGTATCTCTAAATGATGTCAAAGTGGTTGACATCGAATTCAAAAAGCACGACCCACACAAGATCGTAGAGAACCACCTCGCCCAATTCAATATGAAAAGATATGTGCATGAAGACTCCCCATATGATGAAATATTCATGGGAGTCGGGTCTTATGAAGAGGTATAAAACAGGTTCCAAACCCTGGCCCCAAATCAACAGGCTATCTTCCTCAGTTTCCAAAGACACATATGAAACAACTTGCCGAAAGTACTATAGGGAGAATCGATAGCCACTTTGCCTGCACAGGAATCTATACCTCTAGGTTTTGAACCAAGAAACTCTGGTAAACAGGATATTGAGGAAACCTTGAAGAGCTCTAAAGTTTTGACTCGGGAATTGGAAGCTTCATTATCAAGTCCACTAGGCCTTAGGCAATGGATCAGCTCAAATCTTTCCTAAATAAAGGGAAGGATACATCTCCTTCAACACCAACCACATTTGTTGCCAATACTGTTGAGCAACAACTGTCTATGGAGATCAGTACTCCTATTACTTCATTGACACCTTTGCAATCTAGTTTCGAAAATCCTAGTTCTGAAGTCATTATTGTAGGTGATCTCACCCCAATTTTTCCCGAAGAGATGCCTCCTTCGGATTTCTTCTTTAGCAAGAAACGAAGGGCCATCTTCAAAAGAGAATCACATCATAAGGACAAAGTAATAACCAAAAGGCAGAGGATGTTGTATGATGGAAATGATCACGATGATTCAAAATTCGCGAAGGAAGTTGCAAGTTCATTGGGTGCCTTTTCCACTACAAATCAATGGTTAGCGAAGAACTTGGTGGAGCAACTAAAACAAAAAAAATTATTGGTGGGGCAGTTGCAAGATCAAATACTGAACATGGAACAAACTGTAAGAAATAAGATGAACCAAGATTTTGAACAAATCAGAGCTTATGACAGGCATCAAATCCAACAGTTGTGGGCTAACCTCGAGGAGCTCCATCGAAATTCATAGGCCAAAAAAGGATTGGTCACTCAACGTGATGAGTTAATAAGGTAATTGCAAGCCATATTAGACCTGACTGAAGGTACATCAGTGGATATTTCATCCTTCGAGACTCAAGTGCTGGAAATAAATGAAAAACTAGAAACAACCCAGTAGGATCTTTTTATGAAGGTTGATGCCATACAAAAATGTTATCAGGCAATAGACATTGCTCTAAAAGATGTCTATATTAAGGAAAGAGAATCTCACTTAGCTCGAGATAAGTTTCAAGAAGCCATTGCATTGGCACAGAAAGATAATACCCCCAATTTTCCTTGATTTTCTGCTTTGAAACAAATAAGAGGTGATCTGGCCCTGAAGGTGTGGGAAACAAATTTGGAAGAGAGCAAGAGGTTAGCTAGAGAAGTAAATAATGATTTCTAGGAAGCGTTATCATCATTGGACAAGAGACTGATTGATTTTGAGGGAAGCAATATTGTGGAGGCCTTGGGGAAAATCAATATCAAAATGAACCAACATAATTCTAGAAAGAGAAGAGAGGAAACTCTGGCATCCATTCAGGAAATGAGACAGATTGACCTTCTTAAAATAAACAAATGGCTAGTAAACCCAACTTCACAGTTCCAGACCTTCACTCAAGAAGTGAAAAGAATCCAAGAAAGAATACTTCAAGTGGAAAATAAATTATACATTTTCGAGGTGAATGAAACCATTAAGCCATCAAAGATAGTGGTGGAATTTTTAGATAGATKCAACCAATGCATTGAGCATGGAAAAGMAAGCACAGTGGTGAGCAGGTAAGGAAATGACATTGCATTATTGAACGTATCTRAAGAGACAGATGTACACAGAACTACAATGTCTAAGATATTATGCCAAATTATTAAGAAGACCAGAAGACAGATGTGTCCGGCCTAAAGGAATGAGGAAAGGAAGTGTTTATGTCAGCAAACGAAGAGATAGAAGGGATTGCCAATGAAGCTCATCATTTTCTATGCATTGTTTTGTTATTTTAAATATTTTCTATTTTTAATTATAAAAAGTCCAACTGTTTTGAGTTGTGACAGTTTTGTATAAATACATAGACTTAATATCTACTAAAGCCTGCTTATTGTCAGATATAATAGAGAAAACTCTCCTTTGATTATTAATAAAAGTGCAGACAAAGATTCCAAATTTTGTTCAGTTTGGGTTATGTGTTTCTCCTGTATTTCCATATTTGAATATTTCTCTATGCATTTCCTTGATAGATGTTTGATTGCAATTTAGTATCACAACTACTGTAATCGTATTATATCATTAATTTGTTAAGTGAGCAGTTTTTCCTCTGTATTTGCTATGAGTAAAACAAGACCTGCAAGTTATGTGAATTATTGTATTTTATACTTTGTTCAAGGGTGCAGTGTCTATTTTCTTCCATTGCAACAAGGTGAGATTCTTCAACAATTGACTCCTTAATTTGTTTAACAGTTTTGTAAATTTCCCCCACACCATTCGATATTAAAAATTGTGACTCAGATACGAAATACGGCCTATGTGCTACCATATTGTTATTTTCATTTAAGGATATTTTTTGTTATAACTAAAGGTAGAAAAAGAAATCTTTAAAAGAATTCTCTTTAAAACTTTCATGATGCCTGACATTACCCTTTGAGCCTTAAATTTAATATCGGGAACAACAGATACATCAGAGGAGTTAATAGGAACTCCTCTGATACATTGGAGGAGTTAATAGGAACTTCTATGATACATTGGAGGAGTTAAGAGTAAGTACTTTGATTCTTATAAAGTGAGTCAAGACAGTTTATGTGAACTTGGTTGATGGATATCAGGCCAATTCATACGAAGTTTTCTGATGGTGTCGGGGGGTTTTGGGCATTAAGGTCACCGATCCACCACGAGAATTTTCCAAAAATAGTTAAGTCCCAAAGGGGATAGAACTGAGGGGGTCAAAGACCCTCCTTGAGGATCAAGTAGCTACCGTATCAATGACAATTGAAGGAGACATATTGGATAGCTTGTCTCCTAACTGAGTGTTAGGGTTATTAATTTGGATCTGTGAAAAATTTGTGGCCAAAGGAATCATATGAGGTAGATTTTTGTTAACTCTATATTTTTTAAAATGGGCTCAAGGTGATACTATGGGCTATGGAAGTAAGGCCTTGGATTAGTAGAAAATGATCGTCGAGAGGGGTATGACAGAGGTTGGTTTTCTCTTTTAAAAGGAAGGGAAAAGAAGCAGCAAAGCAAACCCTAACCCTATAAAATTGTAGTACTAGGGATCGAGGGCTTACATGGAACTTGCTGACACATGGAGGGTCGCGATCAGTTGAGGATGAGTGTGTTAGGACTTGGCATGCTCTTTCCTGGGAACTACCCTTCTCTCCTCGGTGCTCAAATGAAGTAATGAGAATGGAGGGGGAAAATGAGTATTTATAAGTTAAGTGGCTGCAGTAATAAATGGAGGTAGTTGGGTTTTAAATCAGTGAAGTTGGAGGTAAGCCTTTCGATGAACATCGGAGGACTTCATGGGAAGTCCTTCAATGTGTATCGAAATACTTTCCCTCGAAAACGTCGTAGTCCATCGGAGCAGATGAGAATAAATCCTCCGATGTATCGGAGGAGTTATCACTAACTCATCTGATACATCGGAGGAGTTGTTATTAACTTTTGTGATTGCAGGGGCCCTTTTTCAATTGACGAATTTGAAGTAAACTCATATGATATTCATCAGAGGAGTTAATGTTAACTCCACCAATGAACATTAGGGGAGTTTCAATTAACTTTCCCCAAAACAATAAAACTTAGCTTGAAATTTAATGTGTTCCAAATTGAAAAAAAACAACTTGGTTGAAAAAATAAGCTTGATGAACAAGTTTTAGAGCAATATGAAGAAACTATTGGAGGATATTTTCAAAGTCAAAAAATACAAGGGGCCCCATTTTCTTGAGAGGATTTTGCAAATAGATTACAAGAAAATGGATGGTTGTAGTGCCTAGCACAACAGGTTGTTGACTAAGTAGTTTCCTTTGCATTCATTGTCAAGACACTATTCACACTTTTCTATTCATGTAGGACATTGGGTTCCATTTTCCTCATTGGTGGAACTCCTCACCTATATCAGTGGTTTTCATTAGTGGTCATTGCTTAGAGGGTCTATTTTGTACATGCAAAATATGTACCCAGATGTGTCTGTTCAATCTTTCATTCGAGTTCTTCCAAATCTTTGGCCTTATGTTGTTCCTCGTGTTGGATGATGGGGGATACCTTAATGCCCTCCTTCCAACAGATCTCTTCCCATCAACTTTGGTTCATTTTCTCTAGGACTGGGATCTAGAGTCTTTATTAATACCTTGGGGATTGCAGTCATCAGTAGAAGTTTCCCTCACTATTGACATTGGGAATACATCAATGTCCTTTGATCGATAGATTCTACAAGTGTTCGACTTCAACTCAATTATTCATAGTTGCTAGAATGTACTAGGTACCTTGATTCCCATTATCATTATTGGTGGGTTTTCTCACGTTTGTTAACAATTTACATGACTAACAAAATGGTGTCTCACTATGTTTGACTTCAACACATTTATTTGCATGGTGTAGACTTGTATTGTTGGCGATTTGATTTGAAGACCTCTGTTCTACAGTAACATCACCTCTTTTATATTGTTTCTCGAGTTGCACTAGAAAATACCACTTCCTTTTTATGAAATTGGTACTAGTGGAGGATAAGTTTGTACATCTCTTATTTCCAAATATCCTCCTCTGATTCTGAGACATAAATCAACTATGTATCTCTTCGTGGCTATGATCTCTTTTTACATGGATCCACTGTGTACTCAATTTTGTGGCCATGATCACTGCTTATATACATACTTCATGGATCCACACAAGGGAAAGTACCAAAAAGACTAAACAAGAGAAAACTGTACAACTGCAGCTATTGTTGCTCCTCCTCCAAACTTTCACATTGTTTATGGTTTCCTGAGTGAGAGTGAGTGAACAAATGAGCCAAGACGTCCTCTATTATATTAATTTGTCTAGTGAATTTTATGCCTGGCTTGATCTGACTTTCTGGCAATTATATTTTATGTTTATCTTTTTCCTGTTGGGTCGACTTGTCTTCCTGGAGGATAATACATTAATATTGTATATTCTACTGAGACGACATGTCTTCTAGGGTTTTCACACATCTATTTAGGGTTTCTCTTGCTTATGGAATATTCTATTCTAGCCAAAGGTTACACATGGAGGTTAATACCTCTCGCAACTGCCATAATATCAACAATCCCTATTATCCAAGGAGGTATTAATGGTCTTAAACACATCCATCCATATTCACATGGAATGGGAAAGACTCACATAGTATTGTAGACTATTCTATAGGTAGCATCATCACGTCACACATGGCTACACCCATGTGGACCTATAAATCTCATCTAAGGGCCACAACCCACTAGAGAACACTAGAGCTACACCTCATAGTGTGTGTCACCATGATCATCATAGGCTACACCCGCATAACATGCTCACCCATGGATACACCGATGTCATGAGTATCATCATTACTATCAACATCATCTGGTAGAAATCTAGCATCAAAACATATCATCACAATATCCATGAGCCTCATTTAGCTATATTGATGATCCATCTCCACCACCATGTGTCTAGCACCTCGGGTCATTCTTGTCCCATGACAAGAATTGTGACCTCATCGGAGCCACATTAACCGCATAGTTGATCCTCTCATAGGATTACTCCGTGAATGCATTTATCTCAATCCTATCGGACACACGTGTTTAGCACCTCTAGTCATTCTTGTCCCATGACAAGAATTATGACCACATCGAAGCCAAAAACACCTCATGGTGATCCTCTCATAGGATCACTCCATGAATGCATTCATCTTGATGTTATCGGACACATGTAATTGCACCTCAAGAACCTCTATTATTGATCCAAGTGGATATCATTGCCACCCACCTTTTCCGACTGGCTCAAAACAGTTTTCTGACAAATTTGGCAATTTACTATTTTTAGCAGTTTTTAACTTTCGAGGCCATTTTGAGGGCCCGAATGAAGGTTTTTCAAGATAGAGGTTCTAAATGATATCCAAAGGCATATTGATCCCCCAAAATGAATCTCCTCGAAGATACCTTTACAACGAGATATCACACGCCTAAAACGGAGATCGTATGCAAAAGTTACGACCCCGGAAAGTTGATGTACTCACTTACCCAAACGGGGCCCACATGACTTTTGGTGCTTCATCTCCTAGGGTTAGGTTTTTGGATGTCTAGGGTTTTTTTCATTCCAGTTTATTTTAAAAATTCCTTCAGAGCCTCATTGTAATCATCTTCTTGCAAATGCGAGTAGCCGTCACATCTCTTCTCAGAGATAAGCTGCCACCATTCTAGCGAGTCTTTCACTCTGTATTTTTACACTCTCTGTACATTTCTTTCGTTAATAGAAGTCATGTATTACTGTATATCTGTGCTTATGGTTGCATCTCTGATAAATTTCTGTTATATTATTGAATATATGCGATATCTCTGTGCATTTCTTTGTTATATCTCTGCTCTCATTTCATGCCGAAAATAATCTGGATCAGTGGTATCAAAGCAGGCTGCTCTTGATCGTTTTTTCAGTGCATGTCCCCGACGAGGTCCGAGCATAGCAAGTTGGCTCTCGAGCTTGTCTCTCTTGAATACAATCACTCTCGCACACCCAATAAACCCTCAATGGCGGAAGAAAAGAAAAACAACGAAGCAAACGATCCTATCAATCTGTTGCTTGAGCAAGCTCTCACGCGACAGAGGGATGAAATGATGGAGAATTTTGCCCACATCCTTAAATGCCTGCCAATAGCATCAGGTGCATCTTCATCAAGTGGCCACATTGGAGGCACCTCTCCTTTCAAGGTACAAGTTACTTTTGATATTCCTGTATTTGAAGGACAGATAGATGTAGAAGCCCTAGAAAAATGGTTAACTCTACTAGAAGGTTATTTCTCTGTTCACAATTTTTCCAACAAAGAAAATATCACCTTCACACTCCTTAAAGATCTCCCTCATGTCAAACATTGGTGGGAAACTTACTGGGAGCAAAGTTCCACAGAGGAGTCTGGAATATATGGGGCCGATCCCACTTGGGATTTTTTTGTGGATGCGGTAAAGGAACAGTATTACCCTGTTGGCAATTATGAGGACCAGTACATGAGATGGACCACACTACGACAAGAGAGGGGCCAAGCAGTTCCAGAGTTCACCAATACCTTCCATACCTTTAAAACCAAGTTGGGTATCAAAGATTCTGAACGACATTTGGTTTTGAAATACCATGGGGCGTTACATAGATACATCCATACTGAAATGGATTTTCTGGACATCTCATCACTCGGTGTTGCTTATCAATATGATGTTAAAATTTAGCAGAAATTTAAGCACCAGAAAAAATGGGAATTCGGGTCAACAAATCCACAACAACCAAAGTATGACAAAGACAACCCTAACAAATAGTCTCTCGAAAACCACTCCAAGACACAGGAAAAGAAGGGTCATGGGAAGACAAAGAAGGACACCAGAAAATGGTGTGATTTCCACAAAAGCCCCTGGCACAACATCGATGAATGTCACTCAAAACAGTCATTGGTGGCCAAGATCAAAGAAAAGGAGCCAAACCCTGATTCAGAATCTTATTCTGAAAATACTAGTAAAGGACAGATCATTGACGCAGATCCCACTACTATTTTCGCGACCGCAGCAATTCAACCAGAAGAACCAATAGATCCTAAAGAGGGGGAGTGTATTTTTCATTTATAGATGTGGATGAAGGGAACCCCACTGCATTTTAATGTTGATACCGGAAGCCAGAAAAACCTCATCTCAGCAGAGGTCATCAAACAGTTGGGATTGTCAAGAACACCACACCCACAGCCATACAACATCGGGTGGCTTCGGCAAGGACGAGATCTCCGTGTCAGCCAATAGTGTCGATTTTCATACACCATCCAACCCTTCAAGGATGAGGTATTATGTGATGTTTCCCCACTGGATGTCTGTGATGTTCTCTTGGGCCAACCATATATGTGGAGACGCCATGTTTTTTATGAGTATCGACCCCGTAGTGTCATTGTTACTTTGGGGGCTCATCTCTACAAAATACCAGAGGTAGTTCCAACTATTGTTCCACCTAAAAAGTGTATCAAGGTAGTATCTTATACTACAAAATTCAGCTTCTTCACAATCTGTTCAAAAGGGGAACAAAAGGACATTGCAACCACTACAGCTTCGCCCCAAGCACCTTCTATCCAACAGAAACAGGTCGGAAAGGTTATAGCAAAGCACAAAGATTCCTTCTGCACACCATCCTCTCATGTAGCTTGACTTGTTGAACAGCCTCAGCCTCAACAGGTTTGTGACATACTTCCGCAAACTGAGCAGCGTGACGTCTTCAGCAAGGCAAGTGTTGGGTTACAAAAAAGGTATAAATATCTTCCTTTTTCCCACAGTTCATGATATGATTTTGATTG
>JASDQU010439464.1:29374-40655 GCA_032191745.1 Picea mariana
AGTCTTAGGTACGATATCTGAATCAATGTTTTCACATGGCTCCATAGGATGATCAGGTAGTTCCTTTTCGTCATTTTCTTTTTCTGTGCTTTCTTCGTTAAGTTCTTCAATATCTTCTTCTTATATAGTTTCTTCTATGGATTTCTTGAAGGCCATATCCTCATTGAATGTTACGTCTCTACTGACTTCGATCTTGTGTTGTTCTGAAATATATATTCTATAATCTTTGGATGAATCATTGCATCCCACGAATATCCCTTTCTTTCCTAAAGGTTATAGTTTATTCCTCTTGTCCTTGGGAATGTGAGAGTAAACAGGACATCCAAATATTCTTAGATTTTCCACATTAGGTTTCTTACCTGAGAAATATTCTTTTGGTGTCATGTCCTTCAATATACGATGAGGAATTTTGTTCTGCACATATATTGCTGTCATTGCTGCTTCTCCCCATAAGAACATGGATACACCTTGATAATTTAGTAAGGCTTTTACGGTTTCTTCATTGAAGGAGGCGTGGGACCATAACCTGTTAGAATATGAAATATTGTGCTCATTTTACCATTGACAATACCCTTGTCACCCAACCATAGGCCGAAGCCACCCTCCGAGAACCTTGACCTTGATAGAGAAGAGAATCCTGGTAGAAATCCAATATCCAAGAGAGGCTAATGCACCAATCAAGAAGTAACCAAGATGATCAGATAGTCCCACCGAAAAGCTGGCGCAGTACCTTCCCCAGAATTTGCGCACAAGACTGTAACTGCACTGCGTAGAACTAGCTCTCTGCAACTGCTGAGAAGTGTGTCAAATGAGATACTGGTACCCTGTATTTATAGTGGTTCTGGAAGACTTACTAGGGTCGACTTCTCCTTCTGGGTACTAATTAATTCATATTAATTATATTTTTGCAGCCGACATCTTGTCTAGGGTTTCCTTCATTTCTTTGCTTCCTTCCAGAACATTCTAATCTTGTCAAAGGTCACAATAGAGGTTCATACCTCCTGAAGCTACCATAATATCAACAAAGGGTTGATAACAACATCCTCATCCTTGAATTTTGAGCCAGTTGTTACTAGTTTCTCCATGAGGGAATTTAATCGATTATTATATGTTCCCATACTCTTTGACTGCTACATTTTTCTCTACAAAATCCTCCTTCTCAAATGAAAACATTGTTGTAGCATAATATTACAAATTATTCCTATTGATAATGAAATCATTATTGTTTCCTTACCATCTCCTGGATCAAAGAAGAATACCGAACATGTTGTTGATAAAAAAATACTTGTTTTTTCACTGAAGAACCTGCAGGTAAATATTTTATTTTTATATCTGTCATGTTCTATATCTTGTATTGGTACTTTGAAGCACTAACATGGCATTGTGTATCTGAATTAACATTATGTGATAGTTGATGTTAGACAACAAACACCCAAATAACTCGAAAATAGAAAGAGAATTAACTCCATGACTTGAGAAGTAGATATAAGATTGAAATATAAGCCTCTTCGAGGGGGCAACCTCCTTTTACAATAGACCAAATATACAAGATGAGATGATTATAAAACTAGGTTTCCTTAGTATATATATAGGATACAAAGGGTACAATTACAATTAAGGGTCTAAGTGACAATACTAATATAACAATAGGAATATAATATCTCAATATCTAGGGATTTACATTGGGATTTATGCTTAACATGGGGAAGGGATTTATGCTTAACATGGGGTGGGGATTTATGCTTAACATGGGGATTTGTCTAGGGATTAACATGAACCTTCCCTTCAAACAATTATTTCTCTCAACACTTGAGTAGATGTGGATATTTCTACATGAAGAACTCATCTTCCCATGTCACCTCTTCTATTGGTAGGTTCTTTCACTTGATGAGGTACTTAGTAATTGCTCAATTTAATAGATGATTAGTCATTATTTCAAGGATTGTTTATGGTTCTAGCATGATTTTCCCTATTAAGTACCAAATACCTGAATACAAAATACCACAATAGTACCAAAGATATCTGAATACAATTACCACAAAAGATATATGGAACAGTATAGAAAACCACCACTTTATTATATCAAAACCCTTGGGGTAGGGAAACACCATACAATGGATCCTATTATGGAAGGGATCCTCTCCTGTTCATTTTCCTCTTCGAGGGGGATTCCTCCTAATGAGCTTCATCTCCAAATACAATACTTCTCTTCATATCCCATTACATTGCTTGAACCCCTTTATATAGTGCTACCATCACCTAAGAACATTCTAGAGGAGGAATATTTTATAAGTAGAACCTTCTAACAAGTCCTCTTACATTTATTATATCTAACTACCCATTTATTATATCTAATTACCATAGTGAGAATTATTTAATAATATAGTGGATCTAGTCCACCTTACATTAAATGGCCTTCACTATTATCACCATGGGCCCTCTGCCCCCCCTCACTACCTCTCTATCAACATAACATTCCATCCCCCTTATGAAGTGTTTTCCTCAACGCTTGATGTACAAACATATACCAGGGTCCCATGGATAAGTGTGGATCATAGTGCTGAAGTAGACTAGAGAACCATGGTCCAAATGAAAAATGGAAGCCACGAGGCTGAAGTAGTCCAACCGCCATTTTCAACTAGGGTCCCATGTCCAATTGCTCATGTGAACTCCAAACAAAATATATCGACACCCAATAACCAATTGAAAATGATGCTCCCAATACTGACACCTATCAAGTGGATCCAAATAAGAATATTCATCCACATAGTGGGAAAGGGTCAAAGCTGAATTTGGAAGGAACAATACCATTGTAGAATATGTAGGCTGGACACTGGTATTCATAACTAGCTCCTGATGTGTCACATTGATGTGCTCTACATAAGATGGAGTATAGTCATCAAATAAAAGATGGAAGTGGTTGTCACCCCAGAAATGACAACTATCCATATAACAATCATCATAATCGACCTCAAAATCATACTAAGCATATATTTCTTGATTATATTCATCCCTGAGGTCCGCCATAAGAAATCTCTTATGCATTCTATCCAATTAATTTTGAATACTATGAAAACTATCCTTGAGGCCGTCTGCAAGGTCATGCAATGTGAGGCCATGCAACGTGTCGTTCCATTGGGCTTTGAATGCTTCGGTTATCTGTAGAATTTATTTGAGGGTTTGAGAGGAAATAGACGTTGGAAACACCATATAAAATATACCAAAATAAATCTCTTAAAATAATTTATCCAATGGTATTGATCTGGTAGCAATTTGAGCACCCTATGAAAAGTTATGAACTCTGCAGTCACGAAAACCCCCCAAAAATAATTGATTTTAAATCAGTGACATCTTCACTTCTAGAGCTTCGATTTGGACAATTTATTTTTTGAAATTGGGTGAAATTGTGAGAGGAACTCAGATCGGAAATTAAAAAAAAAAAATTTATCTCCATATGCTATAGAAATAAGAAAAATGATGCGGTCATCTGCGGAAAAATAAAACCCTGAAAATTGCAGATTTTAAAATGCTAATAACTTGACTTCCTGGACTCCATTTCAGACGATTTTTTTTTTAACTTGGGTTTTTTTCTGAGAGAAAATAATTTATACAACATGTTTCTACAAATTTTTCACAGAAATATATAGAGATTTTCCAAAATGTCGCGACCCTCTTTTTTCTTCTCCAAAAAAAAAAAAACACATTTCCCACAATGTCTACCAAGGAAAGTGCTCTAATACCACTTGCTAAGTACCAAATACCTGAATACAAAACACCACAATAGTCTCAAAGATATATGAATACAATAACCACACAAGATATATGCAACAATATAGAAAACCACCACTTTATTATATCAAAACCCTTGGGGTAGGGCAACACCATACAATGGATCCTATTATGGAAGGGATTCTCTCATGCTCACTTGCATCTTCGAGGGGGATTCCTCCTAATGAGTTTCAGCTCCAAATACAATACTTCTCTTCATATCCCAGTACATTGCTTGAACCCCTCTATATAGTGCTACCATCACCTAAGAACATTCTAGAGGAGGACTCTTCTAGAAGTAGAACCTTCTAAGAAGTCCTCTTACATTTATTATATCTAACTACCATAGTGGGTCCTATTTAATAATATAGTGGACCTATTCCACCTTACATTTAATGACCTTCACTATTATCGCTATGGGCACTTTGCCCCCCCCACTACCTCTCTAGCTACCTAACATTCCCTTCTTCATTAATCTCTAGTAAAATAGTTTGAATTGGGATTATATCGTCGATTACCTTMTTTAAGAAAGAAACATGGAAGATTGGATGAGCACATTAATATGGAGGAAACTACAATATGTAATCCATATTTTGAATCCTACGCAACACCTTATAGGGACCATAATAGTTGGGTGTTAATTTATTTTTCTTTTTTGTTGCTTGAGGGACATCTGTTTGTATGGTTGTAGCAGAATACCCAATCCTGCACTTCAAATTCCCTTTCATGATGTTGAATTGCTTGTATTTTCACCATATTTTTTGCTATAACCAAGTTGTACTTCAATATTTTGAGAACCTCTTTTTGGTAGTCTATGTGGTCCTCCACTACTTGAACCTTTGTTTTCCCTCTCAAGGGTGATGTGATGGATGGAGGATGATATCCATAAAGTGCCATAAATGGGGAATTTTTTTATGAAGTATGGAAGGATTTGTTGTACCACCATTCTACCAAGGGAAACCACTTGACCCATTGTGTCTATTTATCAGATGTAAAGAAACGAAGATACTCTTCTAGACATTTATTCACAATCTTAGTTTTTCCATTTGATTGAGGATATTAAGAGGATATGTGAGACAATTGAGTACCCAAAAAAGAAAATAATTAAGTCCAAAACTTTCCTGTGAAAATTGGATCTCTATCACTTATGGTAATCTTGGGGATTCCATGTAGCTTTTGAATTGTTTCCATTAATTTTTAAGTACCTGAATAAATCTAAAGATAAATCTCATAATAAACCCATAATATCAACAATAATAAACCAAACCATTCACCAAATACTGAACACAAGAATGTAGACAAAACCCTTGAGGTAGGGTAACACCATATTTTAATCCTTAAGGAAGGATAACACTCCTCAAACAATTCTTGATACATTCACAATATTCTTCACCATGTTTCATTACATTGCTTACTCTTCTTTATATACCTCTCTCTATCTCCTAGGAACCTTCTAGAGAGCCTTCTCACATTTATTACATCTAACTACCATAGTGGGTCTTAATTAATATAGTGGACCTAGTCCAACTTACACTGAATGACCACATTATCATATATTAAATGACTTAAATTAATAATAAATAACCACATTCCCATTGGGTACCTCCCTAGGTATACTACATTCCATCCCCCTTCACATGTTTCATCCTCGAAACACGAGAATAAACCATACAATATGACCAACTAAGCAATGTATCCAATGGGTACCAAGTATGACCATCCATCCATCCCAATGGAAGTCGAACACAATGTCCATCTGTTGCCTTTCCACTCTGATCTTGCTCTGCATCCTGTCGAGGTTGCCATGGGATTGTTTCTGTATCCTGATCTCTTTTTGTAGTGCCGGTAGTCCTCCATGTACCTCTTGATCGGTTTCTTGTCTGGTGCCCTTCTGGTGCATAAATTTGTTGAAGCTCACACCCTTTCCTTGATGAATGTTGTTTCTCTATATGATGTGGATGAAGATATACAACAATTGTATGAATTTGTTCATTTTTCTTCAAATTTGCAACACATTGTGCCTTTGAGTCAATGACCTCCTCAGCTTCCTGATTGTGTCCTTCCTGTGGTTTTTCTTCATCTCCTTTTGTAGACTCTGTCTCTTATTCAACTTTAGACTCGACAATAACTACTTTGATGGCCTCTATGGGCCCATATTTCTTATTAAGAGACACATCCTGTAATGTGATTTTCTTTTTCTCGTACAAAAACTTCAAAAAATTCTTTTGCATATTAATATTAATGGTACCCACTGATTCTATCCAAGCATATCCCAAAACAATATCCACTTCATCCATATCCATAGCATAAAAATATGAATGCAACACATATTTATCCATATTGAGCTTCAAATCTTTAAAAATTTTAACATTTTCACCCTCAACTTGTGTGCTCTGAATATTCTTTGTAGGAACTTGCAATCTATTAACCAACTGAATAAAATTTTGTTGGCAACTAGGGTTAGTAGAAACAATTGAATTTTCTTTATGAATACAATAATGAACTTGTAATATAGATTTTTCATATGAAAATAAACTCTTGGTCATGTCTTTATCCTTACTATTTGTATGAGACCACTTGTCTAAAAGCAATTTTTCAAGTGCTTCCTCAAAAAGTGACATCCACTCAGAATGGTGAAATGATTGCCACCATATGAGAGCATCATCTTTGAAACCCAAGTCTACAAAATATTTCCACTGCACTTTCCATAATGACTTGTGAGATTGTATAAATTCTTCAATACTAGGGCCATCATCTCTTCCAGTAAAAAATATCATTCTTGGAATAAAACTTCAACAAAAACTAGGGTGTAGAAATAACTTACTGCAAAAAATCGCGGTTTTTTCTGGAAAACCCCTGAAAAACTGTTGAATTTAAAATGCTCATAACTTTACTTCCCAGATTCCGTTTCGGCTGATTGGTTTTTTGAAATTGGGTATTTTTCCGAGAGGAATTCAAATATATAATTTGTTTTACCAAATGCAACTCATAAATCTTCATATATGAACCTGAAGTGTGTCACCCTCTTTTTCCTAGAAAAAATCTGAAAAAAGAGAAAACAATTCTTCGCTTCTTTGGCCAAGGAAAGTGCTCTGATACCAATTGTTAAGTACCTGAATATATATGAATATAATTATCATAATAAACCCACAATATCAACAATAATAAACCAAACCATTCACAAAATACTGAACACAAGAATGTAGACAAAACTCTTGAGTTAGGGTAACACCACATATTAATCCTTAAGGAAGGATAACACTCCTCAAGCAATGCTTGATACATTCACAATATTCTTCAATATGTTTCATTACGTTGCTTACTCTTCTTTATATATCTCTCTCTATCTCCTAGGAACCTTCTAGAGAGGATTCTCACATTTATTACATCTAACTACCATAGTGGGTCGTTATTAATATAGTGGACCTAGTCCACCTTACATTGAATGACCACATTCTCATATATTAAATGACTTCCACTAATAATACATAACCACATTCCCATTGGGTACCTCCCTAGGTACCCCATATTACCTCCCTAGGTATATTAAATTAATGTTGTAGCTACAATACTTGCTCTAAAATTATGAGAAGGAGAGGAAAAATTGGCATACTTTGTGATTAAAAGCAATACTACCACAATGATATTATTTCCTTTGGACTAGGGTAGACCTATAATAAAATCCAATGAAACCTCTTCCAAACATTGACTTGGTATAGCTAATGGTTGTAGGAGACCTAGGGTCTTGATTGTATCTACCTTATTATGTTGGTAGACACCACATTCAACCACAAACTTTTGAACATTCGTTTTAAGACCTTCCCCCCCAAAAATCCTTCTTGATCTTGTGGTAAGTTTTCAAGAACCATGAATGTCCTCCTATAGGATAAGTTTGCAATTCCAAAAGGACCTTTTGTTTGAGTTGGGAATTCTTACATAAATATAAGCAATCTTGATACCACATTAAATAATTCTTTCACACAACTTTATCTAATGCACTTGGGTCCTCTTGTAATTGTTGAATGATATTATGATCCCGAATATATTCTATTATTTATTCTTCCACCCAATTAGATTACAAAATGGAAATAACACATATTAAACCCTCCATGTCTTCTTCTTTCCTTGAAGTTGCATCCACCATATATTTTGTTTTCCTTTTTTGTAGATAATTTCAAAATCATAACCTAGAATCTTTGTATCCCATTTTTGTTTCTCTTTTGAAGATAATCGTTGATACACGAAGTACTTCAAACTATCATGATTTGTCTTTACCTTGAAGTTTCTTCCTATTAGGTAAGGGAACAATTTCTTAACTGCATGTAATATGGCCAACATTTCCTTCTCATGGGTTTGAGTAATTTCTTTCCTTTAAGTTGGTTTCTTTCATAGGTGAGTGGCCTTTCTTATTTCATTAAAAGTGCACCAATTCCATGTCCTAAGGAATCACACTCCACAATAAAGGTTTTTGTGAGGTCAGACTTGGACAAGGTTAGATTCATACACATAGACTTATTAATTTTTTCAAAATATTTGGTTTCTTTTTGAGTCCAAGAAAATGCACCCTTTTCAATAAATCTGTTAGAGGTGCTTCTATATGACCCGAATTATTGACAAACTTATGGTAATGGTCTGTCAATCCTAATAACCCTCTACTTTTCTTCAACATTTTGGTAATTGTCCATTCCACCGTAGTTTTAATTTTGTTAGGGTTCACTTTGACACCTTCATGAGATATAATATGACCCAAATATTCCACTTCTTTAACCCCAAAGGAACACTTGGAAGGATTTACATATAGTTGTTTCTCTTCCCATAGTTTTAAGACCATGTCAACATTTTGCAGATGCTCTTACCAATATTTGATATAGATTAGTATACCATCAAAAAATACTAATACTAATTTTTTGAGGAAGGGTTTGAAAATATAATTCATCAAGATTTGAAATGTTGAAGTTGCACTAATAAGGCCAAATAACATCACTGAAAACTCGTAATGACCGTCATGTGTTCTAAAGGCTATTTTGGGGATGTCTTATAGATTCATTCTTATTTGATGATATCCAAAATAGAGATCCAACTTAGTAAAGAAAATTTCTCCTTGCAATCCATCTAATAATTCATCAATGATAGGAATAGTAAACTTATCTTTAATGGTTATTTTGTTGATTTGTCTATAATCTTGACAAATATTCCATGAACCTTCCCTTTTTTAACAATTACTACTGCTGAAGAGAAGGCACTTTGAATAGGTTGAATGATGCCATCCTTTAACATTTATTGAATCATACACTCAATGTCACTCTTTTGTGCATTTGTGTACCTGTAAGGCCAACGTTAGGTGGTACACTTCCCAGTTGCAAATGAATAGCATGATCATGATCTCGAGCATGTGGAAAACCCTTGGAAATATCTCCAAATACCTTGGAATGATTGTTGATAACTTTTTGGAGGTCCACTAGAACAAAGGGTATAGATGTTTGAACATATAGTGAGCACAATTGTGAAATTACACCATGGTATCCCTTTTTGAATAATTTCATCATGTTTTTAGAGCTTATCTCTTTAGAGGGTTTCCTTGGATAAGCTCTAACTTCAATTTTCTTTCCTTTTGAGGAAAGTCTGATGAAAATTTCCTGAAAAGTAAGAGCCATTGTCCCCAATGATTGTAAACATTAGACCCCTAATACAACATCAACACCACCTATTTGGATCATAATCATGGGAATATCCAACAAATACATCCCGATATTGAGGTTAATACTATGGAACTTCCTTGAATAATTTATGGTACCTCCATTTGCAATCATTACTTGAAACTCTGGTGATGAAAATATAAGGAAAATGATATTTTTTACTAATTTGCAATTAATTGAGTTATGGGTACTACCATAATCAATCAACAGTGTTACCTTTTTATTTTTAATACATCCTTATATCTTGAGGGTTTGTTGAATATTGATGCCAACCAAAGCATGGAAATATATGGTTGTAGTCTCTTTTAGTTTTAGATCTTGCAGTGGTTCCAATTCTTGTTCTTTTTCCTCAACCATATTTTTACTTTCAACTTTCCTTTCCTAATATGAAAACGAAGGTATTACTGTTCTATTTGCAAGTTAGTTTATGTACTTTAATTGCATTCAGATCTTAATGAGAAATACATAAACATTAAAAATTGCGAAAATAATTAAACAAATGAGAATTGTGGAATGAAGAAGAATAATAGAGAAGAGAGAAGAGACAAAACAAAAGTTGTTGACGAAGTTCACCCCTTTTGGGCTACATCTCCGGGTCCACTTCCAATGTAAGTGACCTCTTCATTATGATGTCAAATGATGAAATTACATCAAGTTTTCTCCCAACCCGCATACAATTCTATCTCCAACAAGGCTCTAGCTAAAACCCACTTCTCCAATCTTCTATGCAGGAAATATATCTGCATTTACACAACAATTCTCTCCAAAAATGCACTAAAAAATGCACCCCCACAATGGAAAAATGCCCTTTCTTAAATAGCAAAGGGTCCATAGCTAAATTAGTTTAAGATCCAACTTTGATGTGATTTGAAATATTTGTTTAACCATAATATATCGTAAAAGATCTCAAAATATTGTTAAATCTAAACCATTCCACCTTTTAATTGAGTTTATCCAATTAATAGATAAAAAAAAACCATATAACATATTTGGTTAACCCAATTATATATAACAAATTAAATATATGGTTGGCCTTTTAAAGTGAAAATGGCTTATACATGGGTTTCTATACCCACATTACATGGTAACCATAATATATACTCCATGCCATATTGTAACACACTGTTTCCCCTAGTCTGTAAAAATAACTATATTGGCCAAGAACTATGGAAAAGTCAAAGATGTGAATGTTTGATTTGACGGACCTTTGGATAAAAGGTCCATGAATGTAAATTATGTTATGGATATGCGTTGCATGACTGCTGGGAGAGGGATGTGCTAAAAGAGACCACGATGGCTAATGAGAGGTGGTGGAAGTGACCTAGAATGGTTGCGTTAACTTCCACCGAGCCAGTGCCATACTAGTTTATACTTTCTCAAAAAACAAAGCAGCTCTCTGATCCTGGAATGGATTTCCCGTCAGATTGGTAGGTGGGGAGGCTTCTCAAGAGTTAATGAGGGGATGGGGGTGAACCGCCCATTCGTAACAGCCCTCAGACTTGACCATGGAAGGTGAAATTCATGCCACACACAACCTTGCAGACCAATTTGGCAAGGGAGGAAATGTGGTAAGAAAAAGGGAGAAGAGCATGCGTGACGGGGGATAGCGGAAGAGAACTGGAGAAAACTTTGGAAATGAAGGGAGTTCTGAATACCAGGAGAAGGAGAGTAACCTTTGTCCTAGACTACTTTCCTGTATCAGGAGAAGGAGAGTAACCTTCGTCCTTGATTTCTATTGAGCTGGAAGTAGGAGACTGAACCTCAAAGCATCGTGGTCTAGCTCGGGGGTGGCTAGTGGTAAATCCGTTTGGAGTCAC
>JASDQU010439464.1:49188-68321 GCA_032191745.1 Picea mariana
ATGACTTGAAGAGGTTCATAATGGATGAACTACATAAAAGACCATATACTGGTCATCCAGGATACCGGAAGATGATCACCACCACCAGGAAACAATTATATTAGCCTATATTGAAGAAAGACATAGCTGATTACTTATCCAAATGCATGGAATGACAACAGGTTAAAGAGGAACACCGACACCCAACAAGATTATTACAACCTCTACCAATCCCAGAATGGAAATGGGAAACCATCTCCATGGATTTCATCATCAGATTACCAACATCGACTAAACAGAATGACACCATCATGGTAGTAGTGGATAAACTGAGCAAGTCCGCTCATTTTATCCCCGTCAAGATGAATTGCAAGGCAATATACATCGTAATCATATTCATGAAGGAGATATTCAGACTACATGGTATGCCTAAAGAGATCGTGTCTGACAGAGACACGAAATTTACTTGCAACTTTTGGAAATCCTTGATGGTTGGTCTAGAGACCAAATTACTGTTTAGCACAGCCTATCATCCTCAAACCAATGGACATATGGAAAGAGTGAACCAAATATTAGAATACATGCTAAGGATGCATGTAATGCATCAACCCAAAAAGTGGGAAGATTACCTGCCACTGGTGGAATTCGCCTACAACAATGGCTATCAAGAATCCCTGAAGATTAGCCCTTTCGAAGTCCTCTATGGTATAACGTGAAACACTCCAGTTAGTTGGAGTAATCTTGTGAAAAAAGTTACTATTGGACCCGACATGTTGAAAGAAATGGAACAACAAGTGACTTAGATAAAACAAAATCTAAAGTTCGCTCAGAACAGACAGAAAAGTTACGCCGACCGAAAGAGAACTCCAAGAGAATTCAAGACGGGAGACCATGTATATCTCAGAGTTAGGCCCGGGAAGAGTTCCCTGAGGATGGGAGCTTGTGCCAAGTTGGCACCTCGGTATTGTGGACCCTTTGAATTTCTAGATAGAGTGGGACCTGTAGCCTATAGGATAACACTTCCTCCCACAGTAAAAGCACATAATGTTTTCCATGTTTCATTATTGAAGAAATATGTACATGATTCTAATCATATAATTGACTGGTCTGTGATCCAGGTGGAACCAGAGGGAGAATTCCTACCAGAAACTCAATGCATACTGGACAGAAAGGAAACCCCACTCAGGAGCCAAACCATTGCACAGGTCAAGGTGCAGTGGAAACATTTTGGCCCAGATGAGGCTACGTGGGAAATGGAAGATGCCATAAAACAGGCATATCTGATTTTGTTTACTTCTGTACATACACGTCATATTGATAGATAGAACATTGAGGACGATGTTCCTTTAAGGGGGAGGGAATTGTAACACCCTGTTTCCCCTAGTCTGTAAAAATAACTATATTGGCCAAGAACTATGGAAAACTCAAAGATGTGAATGTTTGATTTGACGGACCTTTGCATAAAAGGTAGATGAATGTAAATTATGTTATGGATATGTGTTGCATGACTGTTGGGAGAGGGATGTGCTAAAAGAGACCACGATGGCTAATGAGAGGTGGTGGAAGGGACCTGGAATGGTTGCGTTAACTTCCATCGAGCCAGTACCGTACTGGTTTATACTTTCTCAAAAACCAAAGCAGCTCTCTGATCCTGGAATGGATTTCCCATCAGATTGGTAAGTGGGGAGGTTCCTCAAGAGTTAATGAGGGGATGGGGGTGAAATTCCCATCCATAACATCCCTCAGACCTAACCATGGACGGTGAAATTCACGCCACACACAACCTTGCAGACCAATTTGGAAAGGGAAGAAATGTGGTAAGAAAAAGGGAGAAGAGCACGTGCAATGGGGGATCGCGGAAGAGAACTGGAGAAAACCCTGGAAATGCAGGGAGTTCTGAATACCAGGAGAAGGAGAGTAACCTTCATCCTGGATTATTTTCCTATATCATGAGAAGGAGAGTAACCTTTGTTCTTGATTTCTGTTGAGCTGGAAGTAGGAGACTGAACCTCAAAGCATCGTGGTCTAGCTCGGGGGTGGCTAGTGGTAAATCCATTTGGAGTCACTGCGCCTACGGTTGGGTGCAAATGAGCACCCCTCTTAGTAGTTGCATCATGCCAGTGCATCTGATAAGTGTTTTATGCCTTGTATTTCGAATTGAATATCGTGAATACATGCTTATGTTTATATGCCCATAATAATTTCTGTGTGGAATGATTGCCTGGTGTTTTAAACTGGAAATAATGGGTGCATGTGTATGCTTATATGTTATTGTTGGTTTCTATACAAATGGTTAAGTCTGGGGAATGAGTTCACTCCACCAAGAATCATTTGTTTGCTTAGTTATCATAATATTCTAGGAAGGCCCCTCGAGAGTACTCTTCCTCGGGGATTACCCCATAAACCCTGGAACCGTTCCGAACCTTTACCCAAAGACTCGACTAATATTTGGGACAATTGCTCGAGAACCGTCTGAAGGTTCATGCGATTCGGGTATGGAAACCTTATGCAAGGAAGGATAGCTCTCTAAGGTCTCGAATTCATGGGAGTTTGAAGCCCCGAGAAGTGGAATTTCATGATTCAAGCTCAGAAGGGATAGCGAGCCCAATTATAGAAAGAGAGAATACCCTATCATTTGGTAGACGAACGGTCGAAATCCTTTTGGGAATACCCTAGATATGTCGAGATCGATGGATCTAGAGAAGGAGCGTAGGCATTAACACCTCGACCCTTTCAGCCTTCACAAGTGGTGATGGGATCTAGGACCATAGATCCAAGGATCTGACGGAGCCTTATTGACCATCGATCTTAGCCTTTGTATAGGCAGGAGAGTAGAATTTCGCTAACTCGCGACTTGGAGGGGTCAAGGGTAGGGCTGCATGAACTCATGATTCTTGAGATCATGACGTGATCGTGACCGTTGGATCTAAGCCACGAGAGAACCGTGGGATCAGAAATTTCGTGGTTATCGCCTATCGGGGGTTCGAAACTTGAGAGAGCTTCTTTTCGATTGTAGAAGTCGCGAAGTGCCAAGCGCCGAGGGCTCGTGCAAACACGTTTCCCATCCGTAAGTGGGGACCATGGGGTTGATAGGTGGCGTAACAAAAAGAACCTAGAGAAAAGTGGGAGCGGGCGACAGGTGATGGACACATGTCACTAGGGAAAGAGTCAACCCATTGTTGACTTATCGTATCTCGGGGATTCACGGAGGAGGGGCACGAGGGCTCGACACTCCAACTCGCGAAGTCGCGAGATGCAAGTAGTGCTAGTATTTATCCTAGGAAGCGGGTGATAGGTGGTGGACACATGTCACCTGGGAAAGAGTCAACCCATTATTGACTTATCGTGGCTCAGGGTTTCGCGGGACGAAGAAGTTGCACCTTGATCGCTAAGGCCGCGAAACGCTGAGAGCTGAGGTCTTGTGCGATGGGTAGCGGTGACACAACTCGTGAGCAGAGTATAGTGGAGGAGACTAGTGGCATGTGCAAATCTCTTTGGAAGAGTCCACGTAACATTGACCTCTCACATCTCGGAAGTTCACAAAGGAGGAGCACGAGGGCTCAAAACCTCAACTAGTGAAGTTGCGAGTGGTGCTAGTTTTTGGCCTATCCTACGGTTACATGTAGCAGGTGCTAGTGAGGAGGGATCCATACCCGTATCGTATCTCAGGTATCAGTGTTTGGAGAAAGGGGAGTCGAGAGTCTTGACTCCCAACTCACAAGTTGTGAAAGGCGCTTGCGCTAAGGCCAGGGTGTGGTCATTTGGAGGAGGATAAGGGAAGGGAGGGTCTGTGCTAGGTCCCATAGAAGTCTCGGGGATTCTATCCCTCGAAGAAAAAGAAGAAAAATCTAGGTTACCATAGTGGGTGTGTGACACATATGGCATAAATATATGCCAAATCTAATCCAAATCCCATGGATTAATATAGAAGGTCGAACCTCCTCTTTCAGGCTATGGTATCAATATTACCAAACCATAACCACCAAATCATATAGAATTTTAAATTGTTGAATTCATTTAATGTGTTGGAGTGTTTTAGGCACAATTTTTTTGTGGTGGCTAAAGGAGTAGGTTTTAAATATAATATTTCCAAATAAATAAATAAATGCACTAGTAGCATGAGGGTTAAGGCTCTGTACTTGGTTTTAACAGGTCATCGGATCAATTATTTTCATTGGAAGTTTCCCAACAATTTTTGAACTCGTCTTGTTTGACCAATCCTAGGGTGCCACATGGCACCACTGGATTAGTCCACGTTAAGAACCTACCACTTGATGTGGCACCCTGGGATTGGTCCATGTGTAACCAACAAGAACCTGCCAATTCTTTTCATTGGAAGTTTCCCAACAATTTTTGAACTCGACTTGTTTGATCAATTCGAGGGTGCTACATGGCACCACTGGATTGGTCCACGTTAAGAACTTGCCACTTGAAGTGGCACCCTGGGATTGGTCCACGTGTCACCAATAAGAACCTGCCACTTGACACTTATGCAAACTCCTACTTATCAATTCAGAACATGCCACTTTCCTCTGCAACTACCACATCACATCTGCATTCTGGCATGTGTCACATCTGCATGATGCCACGTGTCACCACCAAGAAGTGCCACGTGTCCCCTATGACTTTTTCATTGTTGGGAACAACTTCAGAATGTGATAAGTTTGTCATACTAAATCAGATTGAGACAGAATTTGCGTCGTTAGAAACCTCTTGTTGAGCACTACACAATGGTACAATTTGTTTAATCATTTGAAAATTTTCATTTTTGAGCGATCACAGATTCTCCTGGATCATTCTTCCCCACTGGAAAGATTTTGGACCACCAAAAGTATGATTTATTCATAAATAAACTAAGGGTACTGCCTCCCCACTTGATCTAGATTTAGGAGCAGAATGAGCTGATTAATAGACTGAATACAATAAACACAGATATATGAAGAATAACACAAATATCCAGAGAGCAATATCTTCTATTAAATAATGAAATACGCTGAAACTGTAAAACTACAGAACTGAAACACTTGCTCGAATGGTGGTAGTTATATACGAGAAGAGATGTGGCTTCTACATGCATCCATCTCATCAGAATGAATTACAATGAGTCTCCAGAGGCCTTTTTGATATTACTCATGAATTCCAAAACCCTAAACATCCAAAATACTAACCCTATAAGGTGAAACGCCAAAAGTCATGTGGGCCCTATGGGTAAGTTGGTGTAATTTGGTACCTCAAGTTCCAAGGGTCATAACATTTGCATACGACCTCCATTTTAGGCACATGATAGCCCCTTGGAAAGGTCTTGCAGAGAAATACACATTCCACAATCAAACTCTGACTCCATCAACAGTTTGACTGTGGTGAGCCAAAAAAACAACGTGTAGGTCCCCAAAATAGCCCTGGAAGTACAAAAAGATGTGTTGACATGAAAACATTCAAAATAATCCAGTTGGATTAGGCGAGAGGCCACTCGTATCCACCTGGAGGATGTGTGGGGCTTCAAACATCCCAAGAAGTGTAGAACTCAAAATTAAAAAGAAATACAGAAGAAGGTGTTGAACAAAACACGAACACAAGGAGCTAGTTGGAAAAGGTGGGTGACCACCAATATCCACCTGGATCAATCCTCCCCCCTTAGGAAGCAATGGCCTCCATTGCATTGAGTTCCTCCATCAGGTGAATATTATACTGGATTTGGCCCGGGGCGAGCCACTTGCCTTGGTGTAAGAGTTTCCCTGCCTTGACAACCCGATAAAGATGGATCTGTTGCTGGCGTGTGCCCTTGACCTGCGTGTCCACTATCTGATCAGTGGATGCTTGTTCCATGCATTCAGGGTTGAGCTCTTTTGGTGTCAGTTGTTTTACGATCTCGGAGGTGTCCAGTAATGGGGGAAAATATGGCCAAAGGAGGTCCACATTGAATACTGGATGCAGACCAAGGAAGGGTGGAGTGTTGAGCTCAAAATATTTGCTACTCACAGCCTTGGTGATAGTGTAATGCCCATAATGAAGTCGACAAAGCTTTCGATGGGGCCTGGTGAGACACACCTTCGGCAAATGTAACCATAATTTGTAGGCAACTTGAAACTGGTGTGGTACCCTGTGTTGATCATGGCGTTGCTTGTACTTAGCATTAGATTTCTACAAAATCTCCTGGACCCGTCGGTGGATGTGCTGAATCCACTCAATGAATTTGGTGGCTTTGTCGATCACAGACTGATCAGGAGAAGATTCTGTCCGTGTGGTGGCAAGAGGAAGTGCAGGATCAATGGGTCCCAAGGGTTGGAATCCCAGATCCACCTGAAATGGGCTATGGTCGGTGGAACTATGGAGAGCCCTGTTGTAACCGTGTTGTACATATGGGAGACTCTCATCCCATGTACGTGGATAATTAGAATTGTACATGCACAGGATGTGCACAATCATATGATTGATGACCCCTGTTTGGCCATTGTTTTGGGGGTTGAAAGCAGTGGATTTTGTGAGCTTGGTGTCCAACAGAGACCAGAGAATTGACCAAAATGTGTTGAGGAACTGATTATCTTGGTCGAAGATGATGGTCTGTGGTATCCCAAAGTGGACCCATACTCGTTCGAAGAAGAGCTTAGAAATATCTTCCATTGTGACATTCTTCTTACAGGCTGTGAGGATGGCCATCTTCGAAAACCGATCAATGACCACAAACAAACAATCATTTCCTTGCTTGGTGGACGACAAGCTAGACATGTAATCCATTGAGATGGATTCCCAAAGCTTCTTGGGAATAGGAAGAGGGGTGAATAACCCTTTATTTTTGATGGTTGGCTTGGTAATGGAACAGGAGGTGCAATATATGATATACATGCTGATGTCCTGTCGAAGTTTTGGCCAGTAAAATGTTTCTGAATAATGACCACAATTTTCTCCATGCCAAAATGTCTTGCCACCCGACTGTAGTGAGCTTCCCAAATCATCTTTTCATGCTCGCTCGTAGGAACACAGAGATGGACCAGGTGGCATAAGATTCGATCCTGAATGTGAAAATTAATGACATTTGTGCCTGTTCCCAAGAGCTGATAGGTGGTGGTGAAGTCCGGATCTTGCTGATAAAATTGGGGCCACTCAGATCCTTCATGTCCACAAGAATGGAGAACAATGGTGAGTCCAACCACATGAATCCGACTGAGGTAGTCAATGACATGATTCAAGATACTTATCTTATACTTGATGTTGATATGGAACTACTATAGGTAGGTGGACCACTTCTGATGGCGGTCATTATGCAATTTCCCCTGTGCCTGTATGAACTGCAGAGGCTTGTGATGAGTGTGTATTATTGTCTCTTTCTCGAGAATGTAATGTTTCCATTGGTGACATGATTGTACAATGGAATACATTTCCTTGTCATAGGTGGGGTATCTTCAGACATTATCGTAGAGTGTCTCACTATGGTATGCCACTACATGCCCATGTTGAGTGAGAACTGCAGCCATAACATAGTCAGATACATCAGTCTCAATCTCGAATGGTTGTTGTAGGTCGAGCAAGGAGAGTACTAGAGCTAAGCATAAGCAATGCTTCATATCATCAAATGCTTGTTGTTTCTCCTCCCCCCACATGAAATTGGCCACACCACCACCCTTGGTTACTTGGCTGTGGACTCATGCAATATGGGAGAATCCCAGCATGAACCGTCGGTAGAAGTTGGCTAGTCCCAAAAAGATCTGAAGCTCGGTTAGTGTGGTCGAGGATGGCCAGTCACATATGATTTAGATATTAGCTGGATCAAAATGTACCCCATGCTCATCAACAATGTATCCCAAGTATTGGACCTTGTTCATTCCAAAAGATAATTTTTCCAAGTTGGCATAAAGATTGTGCTATTGCAGAGTGCTCAAAACCTGCTGAATATGCTGCATGTGCTCCTCCCATGTTCTGTTGAAGATAAGGATGTCATCCAAATATACTATAACCACAAAGGAGTTGGTGAAGGGTCTCAATACATCACCCATCAACCTCATGAAAGTGGCTGGTGCATTTTTTAAGCCAAAGGGCATGACTAGCCATTCGTAGAGACCTTCTTTATACTTGAAGGTTGTCTTCCATACATCAGTTAGTTCGATGGGAACCTGGTGGTAGAGATACTTTAGGTCAATATTTCAAAAGAGATTTTCCCCTTTGAGTTGGTCAAGAAGGTCATCAATCCTGGGAATGGGGTAGCGGTTTCTGACTATGATTTTGTTTAAGGCTTTGTAATCAATGCAGAGTCTCCAAGTCCCGTCCTTCTTCTGCACTAGTACAATGGGGATTCCGAAAGGGGAGGAGTTGGGCCCGATGTGCCCCTTTTGAAAAATCTCTTGGATTTGACACATGATTTCATCATTATCCATAAATGAGCACCGATAGACTGGTCCATTAGGTAGAGGCGTGCTAGGGGTTAGATCAATTGGATGCTTGACTTGGCAGTGTGTCGGTACCCCTGTAGGTGAGGCGAAGATGCATCTGTATTCTTCCATGATTTTTTCCACTTGATTTTGCTTCAAAGAGAGGCATTGTGTAGAGGCCATAGATGTGGCGACAAACTTTTTCTTACTGTGAGCACATATCACAAAGAAGACGAACTTCCTGGTTTGTGAAATTACCTTACTGCATTTCTTAGCAATGATTAAATAAATAGCATTAGGCGACGCTACCTTTGGGATCCTGTACAATTTTCTACCCAAAGTAATAATAACAATGTGGGTTCTAGACTCATACACATCATGATGCTTCCAAAAATATGGTTTTCCTAAAAGAACATCACAAAATTCAAGGGGAGCAATATCACACAGTACCTCATCTTTGAAAGGCTTGATTCTGTAGGGTAGACGACATTGTTGGCTGACACTGAGATCTCTTCCTTGGCAAAGACAGTCGATGGTGTAGGGATGTGGGTGTGGTTTCGTTGGCAGGTCTGTCCACTTGACGACCTCTGCTAAAATTAGGTTCTTATGAATACCGCTGTCAACAATAAAATGAACCAGAGACCCCTTAACCCACATCTGCGAGTGAAAAATGCGTTCCCCTTCCTCTGGTTCTTTTGGTTCGCTTGACCGGAATTTGGTGGTAGCGATAGTGGGACTAGGTTCAACATTGATAATCCACTTCCCTCCTTTAGGATTTGACTCGGAATCATAATCGACCTTTGACTTGGAAGCCTTTAGCTCGGCCACGAGGGACTACTTGGAGCAACATTCTTCGGTGTTGTGCCAAGGAATTTTATGGTACTCACACCATTTTCCCGTGTCCTTCTTCGTCTTTTTGTTGCCCTTCTTGTGTTATGGCTTGGACTGGTTGTCTTGAGGTCGAACATCTCGACTTGGTCCCTTGCTGTGTGGGTTGGGGCTGCCTTTGGCCTAGTTCGGCTGTGAGGGGTTTGCAGATCCAAACTCTTGTTGTTTCTTCTTAAATTTCTACTCGATCTTGACAACGTATCTATAAGTCATGCCCAATGAGGCAATGCCCAAGAAATCCATTTTTGTTTGAATGTATCTATGCAAACAACCATGGTATTTGAGCACTACATGACGCTCAAAGTATTTGATACCCAATTTGGTGTGTAGGGTATGGAAAATATTGGTGAAATTTGGTACTTTTTGGTCCCTTTCTTGTCATAGGGTGGTCCATCTGGTGTATTGGTACTTGTAGATTCCAACATGGTAGTACTATTCTTTAATGGAATCCATGAAGGAATCCCATGCAGGGGCCACCACAAAAATTGTATATTCCTCCACGACCCTTTGCTCAGAGTAAGTATCCCACTAGTCTTTAACATGGGAACGACCTTGAGGAGTGCAAACATGATCTTTTCCCTATTGGAAAAATTGTGGACCGAAAAATATCCTTCGAGTAGATTCAAGTATTTATCTACAACATCCGCATCTATCAATCCTTCAAATAATGGAATATCAAAATTTACGTATACCTTGAAGGGGGTTGCATGGCCAATTGATGAAGATGCTTCTCCTGTGGGGAACTGTCGAAGAATCTGCGCGAAGTTGTCCATCATTTCGTTCCTTTGTCGCACAAGGGATTCCTCGAGCAACATTTTAATAGGATATCCTACTCCATCATCTTTATTTTCATCCCCCATGGGTTGTTTTTGGGCTCAACACAACTAATCTTGTAATGGCTCGATTGGTTCGAGTCCCAACTTCTTGTACCCAGATCTTGTCGGGGACACACACGAAGAAAAATAAATGAAGAGAATACCGCTCTGATACCACTGATCCAGATTTAGGATCAGAATGAACTTATTAATAGACTGAATACAATAAACACAGATATATGAAGAATAACACAAATATCCAGTGAACAATATCTTCTATTAAATAATGAAATAGGTTGAAACAATAAAACAACAGAACTGAAACAGTTGCTCGAATGGTGGTAGTTATATATGAGAAGATATGTGGCTGCTATGCGCATCCATTTGAGAAGAATGAATAACAATGAGGCTCCATAGGCCTTTTTGATATTAGTCATGAATTCCAAAACCTTAAACATCCAAAAAACTAACCCTATAAGGTGAAACGCCAAAAGTCATGTGGGCCCTATGGGTAGGTTGGTGTAATTTGGTACCTCAACTTCCAAGGGTCGTAACTTTTGCATACAAACTCCATTTTAGGCACGTCATATCCCGTTGGAAAGGTCTTCCAAAGAAATACACATTCCACCATCAAACTCTGACTCTATCAACAGTTTGACTATGGAGAGACAAAAAAACAACGTTTAGGCCCCAAAATGACACTGGAAGTACAACAAAATGTGCTGACATGAAAACATACAAAATAATCTAGTTGGATTAGGCGAGAGGCCACCTATATCCACCTGGAGGATGTGTGGGGCTTCAGAAAGCTCCATAAGTGTAGAACTCACAATTACAAAGCAATAAAAAAGAAAGTGTTGAATAGAAAACGACCACAAGGAGCCAGTTGGAATAGGTGGGTAGCCACCAATATCCATCTGGATCACCACTTGTCCTATATCCACTATCCAACCTGCTCGGTTTAGGTTCAACTGGCTCAATGTAAAAAAGATGAAAACAAACATCATACTGTTGACAAACTTAATCATTTTATCATATTTACATAGATTTTCATTCAATGTCAAAGCTACTATCCAAACACAACTAAATAACAACAAACTAAGACATAAAACTGAAATTGCATATGCTAAATAGAATGAACCCATAAAAAGCTTGTATTTCTTTATAGAAACAATGACAACAAATGGATCTTCTTTTCTGTCAACTAAAGGATGTAGATTGAGATTCGAGATGCTTTCATGTTGTAACCCCTCACGATGTACCTGTTGTGTATCCTGAAACATCTTATCATAGTTAGTATCAACCTTAACTATTTCATTTCCAAGATCACAATATTTTACCGACATGAAAGATAAACCCTTGCTTGCATTTACTAACATCTTCATCTGACCTGTAGCAGCTACAGACAAATCAATCTTCATCTTGTGAGCTCTTACAATGTATTCGATACCATCTTTAAATAAGTGGTAATTATAGTGCTCCCGGAAGAAAATGGATTTTCTATCATACAAGTATGGACTCCCTAATACAATCTCACAAATGTCTAAAGGGACTATATCCAATTCTACCTCATCCACAAACCCAGATGTGATAGAAAAATTTAATTTACATTGATGAGACATGTAATTTTTCATCTTCACAAACCCAGCCTAAAGGGTATGGATGAGGATGAGGTTTCATCTCTAATCCCAAATTTCTAACCACTTGCTCATAAATGAGATTTACTTGAGATCCACTATCAATAAGTGTGTCAATTTTGGTATTCTTAAAAATCACTCGTATGTAAAATAATTCAGTCTTCTTTCTTTCAACAGGGATCATGAAAATATTTGAAGTAGAAGAAAATGAACAATTAACAACATAAACATGACCTTTAAGACCCATGGTGATCACCTTAGATTCATCTCTAGAATCCAATCCATGACCTCGAACTATGGTCATGGTCTTTCTTTTACCTTTCTGATGCCTAGCCCATTTCGGCTTCAATCCCGGATGCAATTTCCAACACCGATCCTCAACATGGCCCTCCTTTTCACAGTGAGAAGAAATAGGTCTTTCATCATTCCTCTTCATGGTAGTAGTCCTTCTAAACTTTCCCTTATGCTTTCCTTTCAACAAAGATACATTAGATATACATAGTTCATGATTCGAAGTAGAAGTAGCATTTGAAGAAATTGGAGGTTCAAGAGGGTCACCACCACCTCCTACTCCTTTACCTGTTGTATAAGTACCACCTCTTTGATTTCTTTCCTTGTAATCTTGATACAACTCTTCCACCATCGATTTCAAACTCATGAATACTTAAATGAATTCTTTATTAGATTCAAAATAATTTTCATCTCCCTCCTTTGGAGACAACATCTCTATCTGTGCAAATGTTATCCTTGTGCCAATTTCTGGATCTCGTAAGCATAAAACACTTGCAAATACCTGTCAAACCTTAAAAACCAAAGCTCTGATACCAAAAAATTGATTCGAAAATGAAGGTATTACTAATCAATTTGCAATTTAGTTTATGCACTTTAATTGCATTCAGATCTTAATGCGAAATACATAAACATTGAAAATTGCGGAAATACTTAAAGAAATGAGAATTTCAAAATGAAGAGGAATAATAGAGAATAGAGAAGAGAAAAACACAAGTTGTTGATGGAGTTCACCCCTCCTGGGCTACATCTTCGGGTTCACTTCCAATGTAAGCGACCGCTTCATTATGATGTCAAATGCTGAAATCACATCAAGTTTACTCCCAACCTACATACAATTATGTCTCCAACAAGGCTTTGGATAAAACCCACTTCTCCAATCTTCTATGCAGAAAATATATTTGCATTTACATAACAATTCTCTCCAAAAATGCACTAAAAAATGCACCCCCACAATGAAAAAATTCGAAAAAAGGGTCCATAACTAAATTGGTTTAAGATTCAACTTTGATGAGATTTGTAATATTTGTTTAACCATAATATGTGGTAAAAAATCCCAAAATATATTCAAATCTAAACCATTCCAACTTTTGATTGAGTTTGATCCACTTAAAAAAATATGTAAAATAAAAAATAACCATGTAAAATATTTGGTTAACCCAATTATATGGCTATAAAATATAACAAATTAAATATATGGTTGACCTTTTAAAGTGAAAATGGATTATATGTGGGTTGTTATACCCATATTACATGGTAATGATAATATATACTGCATACCATATGGCATAAATAAATTCCAAATCTAATCCAAATCACGTGGATTAATATAGAAGGTCGAACCCCCTCTTTCGGGCTATGGTATCAATATTACCAAACCAATACCACCAAATTATATCGAATCTTGAATTATTGAATTCGTTTAATGTCTTGGAGTCTTTGTAGGCGGAAACGTTTATGTGATGGCTAAATGAGTAGGTTTTAAGTATAATATTGCCAAATAAATAAACAAATGCACTTGTAGCCCAATTGGTAAGTCTCTACACTTTGCTCCAGTAGGTCATTGTTTCAATTCTTTCCACTTGAAGTTGCCCAAATTTTTTTTGAACTCGACCTCTTTGACCAATCTTAGGGTGCCATGTGGCACCACTAGATTGGTCCATGTGTCACCAAAAGAACCTGCCACTTGGCACTTTTGCAAACTGCCACTTGTCAACTCAGAGCCTGCCACATCACCTCTGCAACAGCCACATCACATTTGCATGATTCCATGTGTCACATTTGCACGCTATCATGTGTCACCACCAAGACCTCTTTGACCAATCTTAGGGTGCCATGTGGCACCACTAGATTGGTCCACGTGTCACCAAAAGAACCTACCACTTGGCACTTCTGCAAACTGCCACTTGTCAACTCAAAACCTGCCACATCACCTCTGCAACAACCACATCACATTTGCATGATTCCATGTGTCACATTTTCACGCTATCATGTGTCACCACCAAGACCTATTTGACCAAGGGTGCCATGTGGCACCACTGGATTGGTCCACGTGTCACCAAAAGAACCTGCCACTTGGCACTTCTGCAAACTACCACTTGTCAACTCAGAACCTACCAGATCACCTCTGCAACAACCACATCACATTTGCTTGATGCCACATGTCACATTTGCACACTATCATGTGTCACCACCAAGAAGTGCCATGTGTTCCTATTGAATTTTTAACTGTTGGTTAACAACTGCAGAACGCGATAACTTTGTCATAAAAAGTCAAATTGAGACGAAATTTGCACCATTGGAAAGCTCTCGTCAAGAACTACGCAATAACAATTTATTTCGACATTTGAAAACTTTCATTTTTGAGCGATCACAGATCCTCCTATATCATTCTCACACTAAAATAATTCTCTAGGGATTTAAGTTCGATGAGATGCACCTAATGTTGAATGCTCCCCTTTAACGTGCCCATAAAGATATCTAATAATTTGTCCTCTAGAATGTTCTTTACCTTGAGACTTAATTTTTGGAATTGTTGAATGTGATATGTAATTAGTACTCTTTACTGAAGATTTATCAATTGACTAAAGAATGTATTGCTCTTAATATCCCCATAACATGCTATCAATTCATCCATAAAAATGGACCAAGAGAAAATACAATATTTTTTTCATTCTCAAAGCCATTGGTACCAAACAAAATGATCAGGTTCTAAATACAAGGATGCAAGAGTTAACTTTTTTAAAGTTGACACTTGGTGTAGATAAAAGAATTGATTCATCTATAATATCCATGTTATAGGATATTTAGCATCAAATTTCCTCATATCAATCTTGGGTATTAAGTAGTTCCTTGGTGTCGAGTTGAACCCCTGATGATGTATATCTTGGAGTGATGAATAATCATGATTGCGGGATTCAATCTTTATGTTCTCCACATTTTCATGATTTCTTTACGTCTTGATATATATTTTAGGGAATCTCTCATTTATGGTATGTAATATCATGATTGGCATGGAATTTTGTAATTGTTCTGTCTTTTATCCATGTTTTGATTCATGGAATTTTGTAATTGTTCTATCTATTGATTAACTTTTTCCATTTTATATTCCATCGAATTTTCCATTTATTTTCCTTTTGATCCATCAACTTTTGCATTTTATTTTCCATTTCCCTTTTAATGCTTTCCCAATAATTTGATAAATCCACTAGTTTCAACATACTACCACTCATTTCATCAACTTGGTTCTTCAATTGGGTTAACCTATTTTCTAAGTCTTAACTTTCTTCATACCCCATGTGTGAGTTATATGGAGGTTTAGTAGGAGTATACATTCTTGCAAAATCCTTTTCCATGTGAAATAATAATAATACCCCTCTTCCTTCTCTTTATCACAATTTTTGAATCACCAAAAATAGATCTTTCAATCAAACGTTATGCCAACTGTAAGTTATACACCTTTAAAACCCTAATTTGGAGATTGTCTTGTTGGTCGACCTTTGTTCTAATGTGTCTCTAAATTTCATCCCTTGTGAGTCTTGTTAGTGCTATAAGTTGTCCCTAGAATTCTTTAGGAACAAGCCCAGCACATCTTATTTCAAAAGTTTAAAAGCAAAAGAATTTTAAGATTTGGGAGGATCACACTCTTGATGTTAAAGGGGCTTAAAGGATAAGCTGTCAAGATCTCTTCTCTATGTGAAACAAATCAGGTAAACAAAACCACTAGTTGATCCAATTGAGAGTAGGGTATATGTTGAAGAAGAAAAAGTGCAACAAGACTGATAACCATAAAAGAACAATATGTTCTTTGATATAATTAACCAGTAGAAGAATAAATCTCAAACTCGGAATTTTTTTCTGAACCAGATTTAAAATATCTTAAACACACATGTGGTGAAGATTGAACTAAAAAAATAGATAAACCCTCTCAACACATACATACAACCATATAATCATATAATAGTAACAATGTGTTCAAGATGGAGAATTAGAAATGATAAACAAAAGAGAATTATATACACCAACTAATGACTTCATTAACCACTGAAATCTTTACACAGATAAGGTCCATCCAAACACTTGTATAAGATAAAATATTTAAGGCAAACATGGATTCAATCCTTTATTCATCTATATTATCCGATATATAGAGTTTCAAAATAAGTTACATGTACATGGGGTCAATCTTGAGAATCAGGGACACCTCAAAGCAAATCTCTACAAAACCTGAAAATGAAATTCAGTTCCTAACTATTGATATACCAAATCATAACAATTTATAAAAAGATCCTATCATCAAGGCAACAACCTTGCATACATCTTATTGATTTTAATTTCTTTGCATATGAATGATGACACTACTACTTTACCATATCTTTCCCAGATATACTCGATCTTCAAAGATCCACTTGAAACTGATCCTTTGACAACTCAACACAGGTGGTTGATCTAGATCAATCTTCATATCTCAATACAGTTTTTTTGCTCCACAAAAAATTGCATAACTTTAAAACATGATCCATTACATGCCTACATAATTCACAGCCTTCCCCTGTTGCAAAAACTGAAACTGGGTGCAGGCAAAAACAAAATCGACTGCTATAGGTGTTCCAGTAGCGCCTTCATTTTCCTGTGTAACGATTGCATGAACTTCATGTAGCGAATTTCCAAAAAATAGTCCCGTGTGTATTAAACCTTTTTCATTGCTTGGGTTAAAGCTGGACATGACAAAAAAGGAGCATGATACCTTTTACATAAGGAACCAAAATATCTTTTCTATCCTTCATTACTTTAAATCTCAAAAATTTAATTTATCCTGGAAGTGATATTCTTAAATTGACAGCTTTCTATGCAGGATGGAGGAGGCTGCTTCTACCAACAATTCTAAGCTATTCTTCCTAGTCTGATTAGATTAGGATGAGGTTTGAATAGGTTTACAATCATTCCCTTCAGATCAAATCTTAGGGTTTGGGATATTCATAATTTTCCTACTTTGTTTCCTGGTAAGAACTTTGTTTTTCCCAATGATTGTCTTTTTATGTATAATCAAACCACCCTTTTTGGATTTATCCTTCATAGGCTTAGCGACGTGATTTTTCTTTCTTATAGATGTCTTTCTAGTGGGTTTGACCGGTTCCTCATCAATGATGATAACCTTCTCTGAGATGGCAGGTTTATTCATTGTCTTAAACTTCAACTTGAACTTGTTTTGAGGCCTTGTGCTTCATTTTATTACTAAAATTCGATTCCTAGAGGTATCATCATCGGAGGAACTTGAGGCACGAGGATTGACCTCTGGGACAGGCTCTTTAAAATGTATAGGATCTTCAAGTTCTTTTGTTGTTTTTACAGGTTGTTGGTCCTCCACTGAAACCTTAGGTTATGTTATCCTTTTATCCCTTTTCGAATAAGTTTTATGTTAAAAAGGAAAAGGGTGCTTACCTCCACCTAATTTGTGAGAAGACCCTACCTATGTTCATTGGCTGGATGTTGTAGCTTTTATGGGCTCATATGGAGTCTTGAAACATGCTGCTCGTTTACCCTTCTTTGCAGAAGTGGATTGAACGACATTAGTTGGAGTTGCTTGATCAATATTAACAATATTTCCATGTGATTGAGAAGCAGAGGTATGCTTTTCCTTTTCATACCTTGACGGGATCAAGAACCGATCCCAAGTCTTCTGCAACTTCCCTAATTTGGCCTTAAAAAGCACCTTAATAAACCCTTGATGAAAAATTCCACGAGGAGGAGTCTTGGGGTTCGCTTGAACTCTCGTAGCCATGTTGTTGAGATCCCGTAAGAAATAGTAAGGTAAATTCATCCTCTTAATTCCTGCTAGATGAAGCAGAAATCGTAGTTGGAATAATAACACAATAGAATAATTCCCCTTTCAAGTGATGAACCTCTTAAGCATGAGAAATGCTTCCATCCACTCATCAACAATCCGATCCCTGGGGATTCCCTTGGCCCAATTAGGGTCTCTGTGTTTAGGTTTTAAAAACTGATTAACGTCTCCACCTGTGATCAATTTATTCTTAAACCATCATTCATCATCAACGTGGAGGTTGCATGCTACAACTATGGATTATTTAGTAAATTGCATGGCCAAGTTTCTAACTTGGGCCCATTTCCCATTAAAACTCTCTGCAAATGCCCTGGATGTAGCATAATGATGGTCATCCAGTTTAGTGCAGAAGAGATACCACCCTTCCCGATAAAAAATGATTCGGGTATCTTTGTAAGCCTCCATGACTTCGGGCCCTTCGGGTTCTTTCCTGTTCACGTGTCCACCCTTTCCCATAAGTGTAGCTGCGAACAAAAGACTAGACTCTTGGCTATAAAAAAAGGATCTATCTACTATGCAATGAGAGTCAAGGAGAGTTTCTAGTTCTGTAGGAGCCAATTCAAATAAATTCGTTGTTGTAGATAACGAACAAGGCACCAGTTTTGAAAACACATTGAATAAGACAATTCATCCATGTAGATTTCTGGACAACTGACAGGTACAAATGATGACACATCCCACTTTGCATGCTATGGCTGACAATGAGTACTTTGCTAATATATTTTTCTTACTCATGATCTTTTTAGTACGATCCATATCTTCCATGACTCACCAAAGTGCTAAAAATGATCATGAATATGGACATGTGGAAGTTCCTGTAGCACCCAACCCGATTTTTCTTTTTCACTCTTGAGTGGATTAGACTTTGAATCTGCAACTCATGAAGTAAAATAATCATGATGCATAAGCATGACATGACTAATGGTTCAAATGAAAAGACTTGAAACCATTTGATGTCATCAAGTAATCATTCAAACATGTGTCTAATTCCCTATGTCCCCCTCTCACAACATTAAGTCCATCTCATTCATTCACCCTAGCATTCTTTTAAAACCCCTTAAGGTAAGCTATTGAACTTTTAACAAAATGCTAAAGATTTTAATAACTTATACAAAATTTTAAATACCATTTAGAAATGAATGAGGGATAAAACCAGGTAGAACATAGTAGGTGTTAACAAGTCTAAAATTTTGGCCTATACTAATTTTATATGTCTTCTCTGCAATTCCCTAGGTTTGACAAAAATTTGATGTGTCAAGTGAAAGTTATGGTAACTTTACCAAAGCTTATTGATTCTTGGTCCTTTCTAGAGAGAAAA
>JASDQU010439464.1:89147-103728 GCA_032191745.1 Picea mariana
TTCTTTTAAAACCCCTTAAGGTAAGCTATTAAACTTTTAACAAAATGCTAAAGATTTTAATAACTTATACAAAATTTTAAATATCATTTAGAAATGAATGGGGGATAAAACCAGGTAGAACATAGTAGGTGTTAACAAGTCTAAAATTTTGGCCTATACTAATTTTATATGTCTTTTCTGCAATTCCATAGGTTTGACCAAAATTTGATGTGTCAAGTGAAAGTTATGGTAACTTTACCAAAACTTATTGATTCTTGGTCCTTTCTAGAGAGGAAACTTGTACATAATGCCATGTGTCCAATATTTAATATTTTCTTTTCGAAATTTTACCTGAAATAATATGGTTTGTCTTCTTTTCAAATGAACTAGTGGCACTCATTTTAGACTTTCCTAGCTACAAATATGACAATTGTACTAATAACACCTGTTTGAGACTAGTTTTAGGACTAGTCAAAAGCCCTAATTTCCACAATTTGTATTTCCAAAATTTTAGTGATTCAAAACTTGAAATTTCTATGAAAGGTACTTAGATATGTCTCCTCACACTCCTAAACATATCATATTCTGAAACTTCACTAAAATATTTTATAGAAAAAATTACAAGATGACATGTTTGAGACTAATTGCAAGATTAGTCAAAAACCATAACTTCCATGGGCTATATCTTAGAAATAATAGTGATCCAAAACCTAAATTTTTTTACCACAAGTAATTCATTATGTCTCCTTGGGATATTGAAAATTTCACACTTTGAAAATTTACCAAAAACAATGCCAAGATGACTCATTTGAAGGAGAAAAAACCTAGGATCATATGCTTTGAAACCAAAGGGAAAAAACACCCAAATAGCCTAAAATTAGAAAGAGAAGTAACTCCACTCCTTGAGAAGTAGACATCAGATTGAAATATAAGATTTTTTGAGGGGTAAACCTCTTTTTACAATAGACCAAATGTACAAGATGAGATGTTTCTAAAACTAGTTCTCCTTGTTATATATAGGAGACTAAGGGTATAATTACAATTAAAGGGTCTATTCGACAACAATAATATAACAATAAAAATATAATAACTCAATATATAGGGATTTACATGGGGTGCAGATTTATGTTTAAATTGTAGCTTTGTTTAGGGATTAACAATTGAATTGTCAATTTGTATGCTAGTTTTGTAGGATTACCATTGTTAGTGAGCAACATCCAATACATAGATCTATGAGCTTATGTGCATCGATTGGAATTCATACCCAAGACTCTTACAATAGAAAATTCCATCTTTCAACATAATGAAGTCAAAGTTAGTGTTGATAGAGTGTCAGAATTCACACCCAAATGTAGTTTTGTATCTTGTAAGAACATGACCTCATTACAAAAATTCTTAACTGATCCTTAAGTTTAGCAATTTTTTATATCTTTGATTTATGAAAAATTGATGAATCAAAGGCATATCCTTAAATTTAGTTGTATCTTTTAAGAACATGAATTCATTACAAATATACTTAGCTTGATCCTTAATTGTAGAAATTTTTGATGCCTTTGATTCATTTTCAAAATGATTTTCATCTTTGAAATATTAAGAAAACAAGATTAAGTGGTACCACTTTTAATCCTTTTCAAGACTTAGAAATTCCTCTAAGGCTTCATTTAAATTAGTTATTCCCTTTCATAAAATGAACATAGACATATTTTTGGGAAGGGCATGAACATACCATTCACACACGATTGTACTCTAAGGCTTATGGTTATCATGGAGGCAATAATAATATTGATGAAAATGTGTGTTAAAATCTTGAATGGATTCCTCATCTGTTTCTTTCATTTCATAAAACTCTTGGAACACTTCACATAAACAATAATCTTTGCCATAATCATTTTCAAACACTTTTTTAAATTGAGAACAACTTTAAATTGTGCAATGAGTAAGACATCATACCAATCCAAACATTTCTCTTCGAAGGTGAAAAGAAAAAATATACAAACTACATCTTCATGAATGACATTAAGCATGCATACCACAGATTCATATTTCCAAATGTGCCAAATGCATATGTAGATGAAACTGTATTCTATACATAAAGTGAAAATCTATTCTAAGGTTTCCTAGCTAGGAGAGAGTAATTGGCAATGTAAACTTAACACCAAATATATTACTACTTCTATCTTTAGCAAGAAAGTTACTGAGTTAATAAAATCATAAATATAAATAACTAGATGCAAAGCAATCGGACAATCTAAAATAAACAAATAATTGCAATCCTATGCATTCTACTTTAGACAAACATATGAGAGAGAAGCATAAATAATAATGCATACTTTATACATGAGAATAATATGCATTATAAAGAAACATTCTTACTACAACTCCAATTTTCAGCACAATAAAAAAACATTACATGCACTTGCAACATCATAATCAAAGTCTTTCTCCCAAAATAGTTGGACCAAAATGGATTCTTCTCATTAGAGTTCTATAAATAAGTTTTACAAAAGGTGAAACAAGCAAAATACCTAGGATTCTCCTCATTAGAGTTCTATAAATAAGTTTTACAAAAGGTGAAACAAGCAAAATACCTTTCCCTCTTGGGAGAAATTACATTTATAGAAGTCTCTCATTACTTCCGCAAAGAAATAGTTCTTTTTTGATGAGCTATTTGATTCTCTTCTTTAACTACCATAAGTTTTCCCCTCTATAATTGCTACTTGAAAAAATTATTCACATTTACATTTAGTAAAATTTACTTTCCTGTGAAAGTCCTTTCTCATTTTCCTTTGTCATTTTCCCCTCAAATATTTTCCACGTAGGTTTTCAAGAAAATTAATCATTTTGAAAAATGTTGAGAACTCATTCCCTACTTTGTATTTGTTGTTGTGCATTACTTTTTATTCCATGAGTTACTTCTTCACAACTTGTTCCTACTACAATTGCACCAACAACTCCATAAACAACCATGACACCGCCAACTCCTATTGCCCATTGTTTGGATATTTAGACACTTAGGAGTTAGTTAATATTGACTTGGTTTAATGTTTCATTAGGTTAAATTATGTTTCTTTAGTATGCATTTGTAACCGGCGATCACGATATGTTCCCAACATAGAGTAATTTGATGGTTCATATTCTCCTCGATATTAGCATCTACATTGATTCATGGCTTGGCATTCGATTGGTCCATGATATCTATTTAAAGAGAATGGAGGGTCATTTGTTGATGATCAATTGTGATAAAATCTCTTGTAATCATTTTTATTTTTCATTAATAAATTTCCTCAAGTGGCCATGTTGGCTGGGGTCATGGATGTTTCTCCACAAAGGTTTTACCACGCAAAAATATTAATGTGTTGATATTTGATTTGATTGTGTGAGTGGTTACTGAAGGTGTTTTTCCTCTGTTGGAATACCTGCATTGTCAAACATGGTATTAGAGCTCGTTTAAAGACCCTCTCATATTGTAGATCAATATTTGGAAGTTTTGTTGCCGCACTTATGGTTTTTGCTATTTATATACACTTCTGGGCCAAGAGGACTATTCCATTTTGTTTGGAGTGCTAATTTAATTTAGGAATGATTTTTACTTCACTCGAAAAGGTTTATGTTTTCCCAAGATATGGCCATTTCAATCATATCCAGAGGTATACAGCTTGAATACACCCTTTTTAAATTTTTATTACAAAGATATTATTTCTTTTTTCTGTTTTTGTTTTGGGTTGTTACTCTTTTTGATCTGTTTATTCTCTTTTTCCTGTGCTCTATGTGATCTCAACAAATCGGAAACAAAGTGGAAAGTGTTTTCTTGTTTTTGTATGCTCTTTTCTGTGCACTTCGTGTGATCTCAGAAAATCATAAATAAAGAGAAAAATTGCATTTTCTAAGTAAGCTAACTAAGATCTAACCCCTTGTTGTTGTCGTGAAGTGAATTTTTTGTGTGTGTGGACACATGAAAATAAGTTTTTTTTAGCACACACTTCAAGGCCATCTTCCAAAACAACATCACTTCTCATCCTCCTTTTTAATATTATAATGTGTTGATCCAGGTGGATATCGATGGCCACCTACCTCTTTCAACTGGATCACATACAATTTTCATCTTGGCAGTTGTTTTCTAGCTTTTTGGGTCCTAAACTTCCGGGGCCATTTTGAGGCCCTAAACAACGTTTTTTTGGCTCGCCACAATCACATTGTATGGTGAGTTATAGTGTGATGGAAAAATGTGTAGTCCTCGGATATACATTTCAAACGGGATATCATGTGCCTAAAACGAATATTGTATGCAAAAGTTATGACCTCGGGAAGTTGATGTACCAACTTACCCCATCGGGGCCCACACGACTTTTGGCTCTTCATCTCCTAGGGTTAGGTTTATGGATGTCTAGGGTTTTCTGATTTATTCTTCATGATAAAAAGGCCTAGAGGCATCATTATAATGTGCTCAGATGAATGTGCATAGCCACCACATCTCTTCTTAGATATTAGCTACCACCATTCGAGCAAGATTATTTCATTCTACATTTTACAGTTTCAACAGATTTCTTTATTGAATAGAAGTTAAGTTTCACTATATCTCTATTATTGTTCTCTATATATCTGTGTTAATGTTATGGATATGTGTTTCATTCTATTTCTCTCATAAATTTGGATCAGTGATATCAAAGTGGTCTTCTCTTCATTTATTTTTCTGTGCATGTCCCCAACGAGGTCATGGTATAAGCAGTTGGGACTCGAACCAAATGATCCTTTGCAATATAGACCTCGCCAAACCAAACGAATACCCATGGGGAAATAAAAGAGAGATGACATGGCGTGAGATCTCTTTAAATTGTTACTCAGGGAAGTCCTCGCGTGATAGAGGAAGGAGATGATGGATAATTTTGTGCAAATCCTTCGACAACTTCCAACAAGCGATGCATCTTCCTCAAGTAGAGGCACCACCCCCTTCAAGGTACAGATCAATTTTGATATTCCTATATTTGAAGGTCAAATAGATGTAGATGTTGTAGACAAATGGTTAAACCTTCTAGAAGGGTATTTTTCTATCCACAACTTTTCTGATAGAGAAAAGATGAACATTTTCTCTACTCAAGGCCATCACCCATGTCAAATATTAGTGGGAGACTTTCCGTGAGAAAAATGACACAAAGGGATATACATTATTTGTATTCACACCCACTTGAGGTTCTTTCAGGGATGTTATTAAGGAACAATACTACCTTGTTGGAATTTATGACGACTTATATACAAGATGGACCACACTGCGACAGGAAAGGGACCAAATAGTGCCAGAGTTCACCAATGTCTTCCATACATTTCACACCAAGATAGGTATCAAATACTCTAAGCGACATCTGGTGCTCAAGTACCGTGACGGTATGCATATATACATCCCTAAATAAATAGATTTTCTGGACATCTCGTCCTTGGGAGAAACCTATCGATATGCTTTCAAAATAGAGCAGAAGCTTAAACAAAAGACGCGACAGTTTTGGTGTACAAACCACTCACAGTAGAAGCAGGGAAAATGCGGACCCGACCTATATAAAAAATGGCAGAGTAAGGATGGACAACCTCATGAAAACTATTCTAAACCAAAAACAGAGAAGGACAATGGGAAGACAAAGAAAGACACTAGAAGTGGTGCGAGTTCCATAAGATCCCCTGGCATAGCACCATTGAATGCTGCTCAAAGTAGTTATTGGTAGCCGAAGTGAAAGCCTATGAATCAGATGTGGGCTCCGACTCTGAGTCAGAACTAGAAAAAGGGAGACAAATCAATAATGCAGAATCCTGTTCCACCGTTTCTACCACCAATGTCTAGACTGATGAACCTGATAAACCAGATGAAGGTGAGAACCTATTTCATTCACAAATGTGGGCAAAGGGTACTCCTCTACACTTCATCGTTGAAAGAGGTAGCTAGAAGAAACTCATTTCAATAGAGTTAGTCAAGTGTTTGGATCTTCCGAAAACACCACACCCACAATGATACACCATCGGATGGATCTACCAATGGTGTGATCTCTGCATCAACCAATATAGTCGCCTGCCCTAAAACATCAATCCCTACAAAGATGAGGTATTGTGTGATGTTGTATATGAGTCTAGGCCTTGTAGTGTTATTATTACTTTAGACAGGAAATTTTACATGATACCTGAGGTAGCCCCACCTACTTCCATTTCCTTGATCTCTGTCAAGCATTGTCTAGTTAAGCACTCAATCGATCCGACCCTTAGAGAACCACTACCTAATGGGCCAATATATCGCCACTATCTGTCTGAAAATGAGGAAATCAAGTGCCAGATCCAAGAGAGGGGCACATCCAACCAAGATCATCACCTTGTGGAAGCCCAATCATGCTTGTGCAAAAGAAATATGGGACCTAGTGACTCTGTATTGATTATCGGGCCCTAAATAAAATCATAGCCAAGAATCGGTACCCAATTCCTTGAATTGATTATCTTCTTGACCAACTCAAGGGGAACAAATACTTCGGCAAGATCGATCTAAATTATGGCTACCACCAGGTCCCAATAGAACAAACCGATGTATGGAAGACTTCCTTTAAGTCCAAAGAAGGTATTTTTGAATTGTTGTTCATTCCCTTTGGCTTGAAAAATTCCCCAACAAATTTCATGAGGATGATGGAAGATATCTTGCGTCATTTCACTAATTCTTTTGTGTTGGTGTAATTCGATGACATCCTTATATTCAACAAGAATTGGGCAGAACACTTGCAGCATATTTAGTAGGTTCTTCACACTCTATGACAACACAAGCTATATGAAAATTTGGAAAAATGCTCCTTTGACATGAGAAAGGTCCAGTACCTAAGATACATTATTGATGATCATGGGGTGCATGTCGATCCAACCAAGATCTAGGTCATCCATGACTGGACAACCCTGACCACACTCACTGAGCTTCAGAGTTTCTTAGGCATTGCTAATTTCTATCGCAGCTTCGTGTTTGGATTATCCCACATTGCCTAGGCCCTTAGCCAAGTGACTAGGGGTGGTGGCAAGGAAAAATTTGTGTGGGGCCAGTTGTAACAAAAATCATTCGATGATTTGAAGCAACGCTTGTGCTTAGCCTTGATTCTCTCATTACCTAACCTATGACAACCTTTTGAGATTGAGACAGATGCTTCAGACTATGATTTGGGAACAATTATCACTCATCATGGAAATCTCGTGGCCTATCATAGTGAGACGCTATAATATACTGTCCGTAAGTTCCCCACTTACAAAAAATAAATGTACTCCACTGTACAATCCTACCACTAGTGGAGGAATTACATTTTCAGGAAGGAGACAATCATCCACATTGATAATAATCCTATGCAATTTAAGTAGATACAAGGAAAATTGTAGAATGACCGCCATCTAGARGTCTCAKGTCCACAKRMKTGYAGCACTGTGGTYMRTSTTGCAACTAGAKCWMGWMTRAGRCAATSRAKSACMTASTAKGTCRYTSMTTGYCTYAKWCKWGMTCTAGTTGCAASAYKRACCACAGTGCTRCAMKYMTGTGGACATGASACYTCTAGATGGCGGTCATTCTACAATTTTCCTTGTATCTACTTAAATTGCATAGGATTATTATCAATGTGGATGATTGTCTCCTTCCTGAAAATGTAATTCCTCCACTAGTGGTAGGATTGTACAGTGGAGTACATTTATTTTTTGTAAGTGGGGAACTTACGGACAGTATATTATAGCGTCTCACTGACTAGGGGTGGTGGCAAGGAAAAATTTGTGTGGGGCCAGTTGTAACAAAAATCATTCGATGATTTGAAGCAACGCTTGTGCTTAGCCTTGATTCTCTCATTACCTAACCTATGACAACCTTTTGAGATTGAGACAGATGCTTCAGACTATGATTTGGGAACAATTATCACTCATCATGGAAATCTCGTGGCCTATCATAGTGAGACGCTATAATATACTGTCCGTAAGTTCCCCACTTACAAAAAATAAATGTACTCCACTGTACAATCCTACCACTAGTGGAGGAATTACATTTTCAGGAAGGAGACAATCATCCACATTGATAATAATCCTATGCAATTTAAGTAGATACAAGGAAAATTGTAGAATGACCGCCATCAGAAGTGGTCCACATACTTGCAGCAGTTCCATCTCAACATCAAGTATAAGACAAGGAGCACCTACTATGTCATTGATTGCCTCAGTCGAGCTCTAGTTGCAACACTAACCACAGTGCTACACTCCTGTGGACATGAGACCTCTAGATGGCCCCAACTGTACGAGAGATATCTTGACTTCCTCACTACCTACCACATGTTGGGCACAAACACAACTGTCACTGATTTCCATCTTTAGGACATGTTGTTTTGCGATCTGGGCCATCTCTGCGTCCCATCAAGAGAGTGAGAAAAGATGATTTGGGAATCTCACTACAGTTGGGTGGCATTACACTTTGATCTAGAAAATATAGTGGCAGTGCTGCAATAACATTTCTATTGGTTGAAACTTTGATAGGATGTCAACAAGTATATTAGGTCCTGCATGGTCTGCACCATTTCCAAACCGACCATTAAGAAACAAGGCATGTACACTCCTCTTCCTACTCCTGACAAGCTCTAGGAATCTATCTCTATGGACTACATTTCGGGGCTTCCTTCAACTAAGCAGCGAAGTGACTGTGTTTTCATGGCTACTGATCAATTTTCCAAGATGGCGATTCTGACCGCCTACAAGAAGAGCATCACAACGGATGCCACTTCCAAGCTCTTCTTCGAATGAGTGTGGGTACATTTTGGGATACCACAAACCATCATCTCATATCGGGACAGTTAATTCCTCAACACATTCTAGTCGATCCTTTGGTCACGGCTGGACACCAAGCTCACCAAATCCACGACCTTCTACCCCCGAATGGATGGCCAAAACGAGGTCCTCAACATGATGATTGTGCATATCTTGCACATGTACAATTCCAAGCTTCCACGCACATGGGATGAGATTCTTTCCTATGTTCAACACAATTGCAAAATATCCATACATATCTCAACCAACCACATCCCCTTTCAGGTGGGGTTGGGATTTCAACCATTGGGTCCCATCGATGTTGCACTAGTCCTTGCGTCCACACAGGAAGAATTTTCCCATGCTCAAACTGAAGTCAAAAAATCCACATGGTCCACTAAATGAACCTAACACATCCACTAAGAGGTTCAAGATATTTTTAAGAAGTCCAATGCCAAGTACAAGTAGTGTCGTGATCAACATCGGGTGCCCCACAAGTTGCAGGTGGGCGATAAAATTTGGTTGCATTTATAGAACATGACCCCATCAAAATACTCTTGCACTCTTCTATGGACCTTACACCATCACCAAGGTTGTGGGTGAAAATTCTTTTGAGATCAACATTCCCCCCCTCCTTGGCTCACACCTAGTATTTAATGTGGACCTCCTTCGACCATACTTTCCACCATTATTGGACACCTCAGAGATAGTAGAACGATTGAAACCACTAGAGATCAACTCTGACTACATGGAACATTCATACATCAATCATATTGTGGATGCATAGGTCAAGGTTACTCACCAACAAAAGTGTCATCTTTATCGTGTTGTCAAAGTGGGGCAGCTCATGCACCAAGGCAAGTGGTTCACCCGTGGCCAAATTCAACAGAAATGTCCTCATCTGATGGGGGAACTCAACACAATGGAGACCATTTCTTCCTAATGGGGGAGTATTGATCCAGGTGGATATAGGTGGCCACCCACGTCTTCCAACTGATTCACATACAATTTTCATCTTGGCAATTGTTTTCTAGCTTTTTGGGTCCTAAAATTTCGGGGTCGTTTTGAGGCCCTAAACAAAGTTTTTTGGGATCGCCACAGTCAAGCTATAATGAAATTTATAGTGTGATGGAAAAATGTGTAGTCCTCAGATATACCTTTCCAACAGGCTATCATGTGCCTAAAACGAAGATCGTATGCAAAATTTATGACCCCGTGTATTTGATGTACCAACTTACCCCATCGGGGCCCACATGAATTTTGGCACTTCATATCCTAGGGTTAGGTTTTTGGATGTATAGGGTTTTATGATTTCTTCTTGATGTTAAAAATTCTTGTATGCCTCATTGTAATGTGCTCATACTAATGCACATAGACGCCACGTCTCTTCTCAGAGATTAGCTACCACCATTCGAGCAAGATTGTTTCATTATGCATTTTACAGTTTCAACATATTTCTTTATTGAATAGAAGTTAAGTTTCATTGTGTCTTTTTTTTTTCTCTATATATTTGTTTTAATGTTATATATCTGTGTTTCATTTTTTTCCACTCATAAATATGGATCATGTGTTTTGCACTAGCTCACTTGGTGGAAAGTTGCTTTATTAAGTAAGAGGTCTTGAGTTCAAGTCTCTTTTTTGTTATTTTTTTGAAAACATTCATGCATCCATTGTAAAGTGCATTTCACTTTATTTATAAAAGTGAATCACTATAAGTATCTTTAATATTCCTTTTAGTTACTCTTTTTTGCATGCAACTTTAATTTACAAAGTAATTTAATTGTAAAAGTGATTCCAACTTATTCTATAAAAGTGGGTCACTTCATAAGTAACTTATTTAAAAGTGGGATTATGGGTAAATTTTGATAAGGAGGAGATTCACCACGTGGACCAACTTCTACTTGCCACATGGCTCTTTGGTTAAAATTTATGCCTTTTTTAAAAGGGCATAGCTTTCACATCCGAAGTCTATTTTCTGTGTCGTTTTTTTTAAACAACCTATTTTTTCAAGAGTTTTGCATCCAGAACATCAATTTATTCCTTTAAATCCATATTCTCTACATATTTTTATATATCATATCCTAGTGATCTTTTTAATACCAACAAAAACAACTTCTCATGGAAATCCCATATGGAGGATTAACTAAGATGCAAAGGATTGTACCGGATTACATTGGGAAAATAAAAAGAACCCAATGATGATGAAAATAAATTCAAATGGGATAATAAGAATGATGAAACACGTGGACTAATCAGAATGTTCATCTCTCATGAATTAAAGATTCACCTTCAAAGATATAATTCCCCCAATAAAGCTTCAGAAAAGCTTCAAGTTGTGTTTGGTAAACAAAATATAATTTGAGCCCACCAGTTAGAAAATCATTTATTGACTTTAAGTCCCAATGATTTTTCTTGCATTGAATATTATTTATTTAAGTTCAAATTCTTAGAATTTTATGTATAGACTGAAAAGATATATGAAGGAAAATCGATGCATATATGTTATTCTTGCTAATCTTGGCAGTGCATATTATGTTTTTGTATCTACCTTTTACGCCACCAATAAGCTCTAGGGAGTGATTATAAAGAACCCTCTCTTGAGCCTTTTTGTGATGCTATGATTCAATATCAAGATAAGCTTGTGCAACTTGGATTGATCAACATTGTAGGTACATCCAAAAAATCTTTAGTGGTCCAGGAGAAAGATAAATCCAAGAATCCAAACAAGCAACATCCTCACCAAAACAACAAGCAAAACAAGGGTCCCAAGCTCTCTTCACTAGCTTCTGCTCATGATGGTGAAAAAGGATAAAAATCCAAAATTAAGAAGACCAACAAACATTAAAAATTTTGTGGGAAAGATGGTCATGTGGAGTCTAAATGTTTAAAAAATATGGAAGCCTTATAAGAAACAATGAATAAGCACACCGTTAGTATTTATCCTTCTTCTTATTCTCATGGACATGCACTTTCTGCTTCTAGTTTCTCCTTCAATGCAACTTCTACATCTTCTTATGATGAGTGGCTTAATGATTTTGGAACATCTTATCATATGGATAAGGATAAAGCCATCTTTTCTTCTCTTAATTAATGTAACACCAAAGTAATTTTTGGTGATGATAAATATCTTAGTGTTGAGAAACGTTGAGAAGTTTCAAATAAAAAATAACACAATTTTCCTTTGACAATTAATCCCTACTGTGTAAAACCATGGACAAATTAAATCTCTTAGTGTTGTAGGGCCCATAAAAGATCATGTATATAATGTTCATTTGACTGATGTATTATGTGTTCCAAGTCTTTCCTGCAACCTTCTATCAGTGTATCAGATCACTCATTTAGGTGAAGGTGAAATCATAGAGTTTTCACCTCACCAAGTTATAATCAAATATTTAAAATATCCTAAGAATGTCCTAGAAACTAGAATGGTTGATGATATTACTAGGTTGTACAAGTTTGAAAACTTTGGGTCATCATTGTTTCCATCAATTTTTGTGGCTCATAGCGATGACTTGAGAATTTTTTTGCATGAGCATATTGGTCATATAAACTATCGCTCATTGCAACAAATATGTAATCAATACATGGTGAGTGGTCTTCCTCTTGTTTTTTGCAGAGATGGTGTTTGTGTTGATTGTGTTATCGACAAACATCATCAGGGAAATTTTGACAAATGTTCCTCTTGGCATGCCTCATGCCCATTACATCTTGTTCACAATGATTTGTGTGGTCTTCTTTCTTCTTCGACTTTCTCTAGGTGCAAGTATTTCTTAACTTTCATTGATTACTTCTCCATATGTACTTTGGATTTCTTTTTAAAACTTAAGAGTGAATTTGTTGACAAGTGTTTGTCCTACAAGGCCCTTGTATAAAAACAATTTGGACTTAAAATTCAAATGTTAAGAACAAATAATGGAGGAGAATATGTGAACAATAAATTTACAAATTATTGCACTGCATTACATGGCATTCAAATGCAAAATTCTATTCCATATACACCACAACAAAGTGGTTTTGTTGATAGAAAGAATCACACATTAAAATAAATGGCTAATTGTATGATCCAATATAAGATATTAAGTATTCATTATTGGGTAGAAGCCATCAATTGTACAAATTACATAGTAAATCACACTCCCACTAATTCTCTAAAAAATACAACACTGAAATAAGCATAGAATAAAATTAAGATAGATGCCAACCACCGTCGTGTATTTGGTAGTGTAGCATGGGATCACATTCTTGATGAGAAAAGGAAAGATTCACAACCTAAAAGTGAGAAGTTTATTTTTTTTTGGATATTCTAAAGATGTCAAAGGTTATAGACTTGTTCAACCTCATTCCAAAGAAATTTTTGTTAGAAGAGATGTTAAATTTGATGAAAATCGCTTGGTCTGTGAGCCTAATTTAGTGTTTGTGCCATCTTCAGCCTACGAGCCATGTTTGTCATTTGTACCATATTATGTTCCTATTATGATTTATTCTTCTTCAGATGATGATATTGAGGGTAAAAATCCACCTTTGCCTTCTCACCCTCCTCTAGAGAAGTCTATTGAATATGAACCTGCACCAACACCACCACTTCCCAGATGGGTCTGTTCAACAAAAGAAGAAGCTAGTGATATTGTCAGTGATCCTTCAGATTAGCATCAGACACGTTCAAATTTAGAGTGAGCTTCTGTTCTTTTGGATCAAATTTTAGAAACTCATGATCTAGACACATTTAAAGAAGCTTCAGGTCATCTAGATTGGGACACAAGAATGAATGCAGAGTAGCTCTCTTTAATGGAAAATGATACTTGGGACCTTGTACCTCTTTCAAAAGGAAGAAAACTTATCATATAAAAATGGGTGTGTAGAAATAAGTATGCATCAAATTGAAGTGTTGAAAGACACAAGGCCTGGTTAGTTTCCAAAGTATTCTTTCAAGTTGAAGGCATTGACTACAATGAAAATTTTTCTCCCATAGCAAAAATGAATTCCATCTGCCTTGTTCTTTCCCTTGCTGCCTACATAAATGGGAGGTCCATCAGATGAATGTTAAATATACCTTCTTGCATTCGGATTTGTAAGAGGAAATCTACATGGAAGAACCTCTTGGCTATGTCCAGAATGACTCGAGACTTGTTTTTCACCTTAAGAAATCTCTTTATGGTCTTAAGAAAGATCCTTGAGCTTGTTATTCCAAAATGGATATCTTTCTTCTTGAAACTGGATTTTCTATTTGCCATTCTAACCCTAATGTCTATACCAAGAATGTAGGAATCCATCCCATAATTCTTGTTCTTTATGTCAATGACCTTATTCTCACTAGTAGTGACCCTAAACTTTTAACCCATGTGAAATACAACCTTAAAAACAAATTTGAAATGATAGACTTAGGCTATTTGCATTATTTCCTTGGCCTCCAAGTATTGCAAACCAAGGAAGGAATATTTCTTTCATAGTTTAAGTATGCTTGTGACCTTCTTTGTCACTTTCACATGGATGATTCTAAAATAGCTCCTTTTCCCTTCCAGTCTGGAGTCAAACCTGTTTCCACTTGTACTTCTCCTGAATTTTATGCTACCTTGTATGTTAATTAGTTGGTAGCCTCTTATATTTGAATCATATCCATCCTGATATTTCCTTTACTATTGGTCTCATTGCCCGATATATCCAAATAGTTTATGAAATCCATTGGAAATAAGATAAAATGATACTTTAGTATGTCCAGTTTATAGTTCATTTTGGGATACATTACAGTTCATGGGGGACTCCCTTGTTGGTTGGTTTCACTGATTCATATTGGGTTGATGATTGTGATGATAAAAAATCTACTGCAGGT
>JASDQU010439465.1:29101-45340 GCA_032191745.1 Picea mariana
AAATGAACATCATACATATATCAACTGAAAATAAGCATACATGTGGGTAGGTGGATTTTGTCTGCGTGGAGGAACAAAAATAAAAAAAGTGCTCATGTCCTAAAAGACATATCATCCTTGCTCTCAAATAACACTGGAACTTCCAAGATCACTCAATAGTGGGGTCTGAAGCCACAGAAAGAAGAACTAGTGAAGGATGAAATAATAAGTTATAATGAGGGGTAGAGGGTGCATATCCCGAAAGAGTTGGTGATATTTCCCAATAGCCACATAAAATCTGATCAAGGTGCAATTGCAGCCCACAATTGTCACCTAGGTAGATGTACTAAATTTGGTCACTAGGTACCTTAGTCAAAGTGCGACATTTAGATTTTCGGCCTTAGAAATGGGTCACGGGTTGGGTCCCTTCCAAGAGTTGGGTGACTCAAGGGGGGACGCACAGAACAACCATACCTTGGCCTTCAACCCTTCATGGGTATATCCCTTCCTTATGGTGTAGGAACACTTGACTTGGAGGATTTTAAAGTTCCATATTTGTCAACTTCTAATGTTTGAAAATGTGAGAACCAGATAATGGGTGGTTATTTGGATGCCTACCCCCAAGATCCTACCTAGACTAAAAAAAATTTTTAGACACCTCTTATGGAGGAAAACTTAGTGAGATTTTTATATATTTTTTTAGATGTGGTGGGCTAAGAGATTGGGGGTGTGAACCAATCTCATTTGAATTAAGTGGGTGTGGATAATTTCTTCAAGAAATAGTGGGACATTTCATAATTGCTTTGGGGAAAACCTACTTCAACCTCCACAATTCGAGATGGAAATTATGTGAGTGAGGAGTGACTTTGTGTGTGAGAAAGTGAAAGAGTGTGCCAAATTTTAATAAGCTAAGTGTAAATTTGCAACATGTGGACTTCCTGTGGTCCTTACAAATATTTGTTACCTATCTTACTAAGTGTCATTGGTACAACCTTGCGGAATTTTAACATCCCTAAAGAACTCGCATGTGGACATATGGGTCCTTACCAATCCTTTAAACTCCATAATGTTTTTTACACTAAGAAAGCTTTGAAAAACTATCATAGATTGCAAGCAGGTAGCCATGTATGGGCCCGTTACTTTGATTGTTAAACTCCCCTAGTGATGCAAACTAAGAAAGAAATTTCAAGAAACTATCCTAAGTTTGCAACATGTGGGCATGTATGGGCCCTTACAACTTTAAGATGGTTTCAAAATGAAACTAAGAGGAGCTCTAGGGGGGATTTGTTCTCTTCTAAAGATTTTGTTAAGGGAGATGAAATGTCCCCTTAACCACCTTACTAATTCTCAATATCTCTCTATGGGACGAGAGAAGAGCATACTCAATGATTAAAGTTAATTTCTGGTCCCAATGCAAGTGTTTTTATATGTGATAGTAATGATCTCAAATTAAATTTTACAAACCAAACAAGCCATCCATGTGGTAACCAAAGAAAAAGAGGAGAAGATATGGTTCTTTTTACCCCCCAAGTGCCTATGTTTTAGCTAACCTTTCATATGGGAAAGGAGTCTAAGTGGAGTACATTTACAAATTGCATGAAATCAAGAATCTGGAAGCTAGGGGCCTTCAAATCATCACAAAAAATCTTACAATTTTGAAACTCTAGAAATGTGCACGGATTACAGTTCTAACAAAGGCGCAGTGGGCGCACAGTGTGCAAAATGCGCAGAAAACGAAAGCCTTTTGGGTGCACAGTGTGTAGAATTCACATATAACAGAAGTATTTTGGGTGCATAGTGCACATCTATGGGTTGGAATACCCGCACATGTTCTGATACGTGTTGGGTGGAAATTTTTTTAGTGAAATTCTTCTTCTCCAGCTCAAAATCTTGCTTTTGACATGTAAGGCTAGGTTGGTTTTGGTACCTTCAAGAAAAATGGATTAGAAATAAGTGCTCTCTAAGCCCAAATAGGGTGGAAATTGATACCTATCCCCAGTATGGTCACCAATCTGTTGTGCCTGTTTCATCACTTGGGTGAGCAAAACAATGGCACTTGCATGCCTAGTTGGGCCTGCTAGACAAGACAAAGATTAGTGAGTTGATTAAAAAAGCCAAACACATGAAATAAAAAAGTAAACAAACTAAAACAACTAAAGAAATAAAAACTAGAATGTATAAGAAACTTTAGAACCATAAACAATCAACTAATGACCAAGATTATGCCACCAATGGATAACTATATTAGTTGGAAAACATCATAGAGAAAAATGAGGACTTATGAGTCCCCTCTTCCTCCTTGGGAGGGATTTTGATTTCCCTAATGGAGAGCTCTTCTTACAATGGAAGAAAAATGACAAATGATGGAAAAAATCAATGCCTATTCCCTCAAGAGGTGAGTGGAATGGCMTATTGGAATGGTGCTAGAATTCTCCTAGGAGAAAAAAGGATTATCAAGGGAGAATTGAGGCAACATAACAATACTATGAAGATCTTGGTTTTTTAGTTCACCCATGGCCTCAATTTATAACATTTCTTCAAGGCAATATTCAACTAGTTCTTAGTGTGAACAAGGGGCCCTTTAGCCTTTGGTCCTTGACCAGTCCCCCATTCAGATTTTGCTCAGATCTGAAGGTCAAATCAAGTTGGGAGATGGTCCATAAGTGGTTGGGGGGATAAAAAGAACCATAAATGCACCGTTCATAGGAGTGCACAACTTTTCTCATACATAGTTGCCCATATGGCACATTGTCCTCTCTATGGGCTTCTTTGGCTCGCGCTCCCTTTAGTGAGTTTGCGCATGTCAATTTTGTTCCCAATTGTATAGTTTCTGCCTTTTGAAATGCATTTTGGTGCTGTAGGTGAACTAATAGTTGTTGACATTGCTGTATTTCTGTAACCATTTGCATGCAATGTTGTGGATGAAATTTCAATGATAACAATGAGGACGCGAATATGAGATTTTTTGTGTAGAGTCTTTCACAGGAGGTTAGGAAGTGGTTTAAGGCCCTTCGAGTAGTAAGCATCCCCAAATTCACAACATTTGAAACATTGTTCCTTGCCAGATGGGGAGACAAAAAGAATCCTTTGCAACTACTAACGTAATACAACAATATGAAGAGAGAACCAGAGGATACGATGCAAGAGTTCTCAGCCTAATTCATGAAGTTCTACAACTCAATCCCCGCATAAGTCCAACCACCTCTCAGAGCTGTGCACCTTCGATACGCCGACTCCTTTGACAATGATTTCGACTTACTGCCAAGGGAAAGAAGATATTCTATCTTAGGTGCTATGATGAGCGACACAATCAAAGTCAAAGTAAATATGATGGTGTCGGGAAAGATCAAACAAAACTTCGACATAAACGAAAAGAAACCCCAAGGAGATGCCCAACCCTCGACTTCTCGATCGTCAGATGAAAAGTTAGAATTGATGATGAAGACTATGGAGAAGATGATGGAAAGGATATCCATGGAGAACAAGCCCTTCGCCCGAGAGAAAAACAATTTCCAACCCAGAAATAAAAAATTCATAAGGGGTATGATCCCATAGGTCAGGCAGAGGGAACATAGAGACCAGGGTGATCAAAAATAAGGCCTCCATTCCAAAACAATTACGTGAATGAAGATTTTGATAAGATGATTCAAGATCATATGCATTGATGCGATGATAGGGACACACACATGTTATTGACAAAGGGAGAACATGATCAATTCGTGGATGCAAATGATGGTATTATGCTGGAGACTGAGGACATTCTGTCTTTAGAAACAAAGGAATTCAGGAAAGGATATCAAAATTCCATCATGCATTTTCAAAAACAATACAACCTCAGGAGCAGAAATTCATTTACAGAGTGTCAACAGACGAATCCCACAAAATAACCTCAAGTGAACACTCCTTTCATAAGCCGACCAAAGAAAGAAAATCTGACAAAGGACACGATGGAGAAATGAAATTCAAAGGAGGAGGCTTTAAATAAAGTGTCGAAGGCGAGCATGGAGACGAGCGTCAAAGAGGTAGATAAAGTCCCCCCCCCTAACTTTGAGAATGAAATGGCCAAAATTAAAATCTCCATCCCTTTCAATGAGCTCATCAAGAAAGGAGAGTATCGGGATCATATCATTAAAATGTTGAAGATGAAAGAGGCTCCCAATACCCTGAACATCCAGGATGACCACCCTGCCATTTTATTTGGTTCGTGCGTAGAATAAACGAGCGATACTGAGGATGTTCCCCCTTTCTATTTCAACCTCAAAATCCATGACATGACTTTGCATAATGCCAGGCTGGATTCGGGTGCGTCGCATAATCTCATGCCAAAAGTGGTCATGGACGAGTTAGGTTTGGAAGTCACCAGGCCCTATAAGGATATTTTCTCCTTCGACTCGAGGAAAGTGAAATGTTTGGGTCTGATCAAATATTTGGTCCTCTCGTTGTCCCAAATTTCATCTAAGAATCTGGTTATGGGTGTGGTTGTGGTCGACATCCCCCCTAAATTCAAGATGCTATTATCTAGGTCATGGGCTGCAAAATTTAAGGGAACCCTGCAGATGGATATGTCGTATGCCACTATTCCTGTCTTCGACCAAGAAAGAAGGATGTATAGAGAGGTGTTTCTCAAGTACATGGTGAGTAGCAAGACATAGCCAAACAACCATCCTATCTACTCTATCGACACCGAGATCAGATCCTCTATATTTTACAATGACTTGAGTTTTGAAGGGGAGGAGCCGACAACTATCATGAATGTTGAAGATCAGGCTGTGCATCGAGAAGAAGAGTGCGCAGACCCAAGAAACCACACAGAGAATGAAATGTGGAACATGAGATTCGATGAAGCCGTCAGCAAGGAAGGAGAAGGGGCTGACGTATGGATAAATCCTCCCAAAGTGGGCTCTAAAATATGCTCTTAAAAACTCGCCTTTGATTGTAAAAATAACATGGCTGAGTATGAGACATTGATTTTGGGACTGGGGACTTTGAAAGAGTTAGGAGCCAAGAGGATAGAAGTGCACAGAGACTCTGATTTCATCATAAATCAAGTGAAAGGTATATACCAGTCCAAGCACCCCAGACTGAGAGAATATATGAATCTAGTGTTGGACCTCCTTGAAGAGTTCTTAGAGTATAATTTGTCAGTGATCCCAAGGGGGATGAATCAAATTGAGGATGCCCTGGCCACCTCGTCTTCAGTGTTTAAAATTCCAATTTTCCCCAACAAAAAGTATGAGATCAAAGTCAAACACAGGCCGACGATACCCGATAATATCAAGTATTGGCAGGTGTTTGAAGATGACAAACAGGTGGAGATATTCCTCCAAATGAGAGATGAGTTCGCTAATGTAAACATCAGTGATGAGTGCTGTTATGAAGAAGATGAAAACGCAGCTGCACACAGTGACGATGACATTTTCCAAAACCAGATAGATGGAAGGGACATAGTGCATCTAAAAAATAATATCATCCCCATGGGATTGGTTCCGTTGGAAAATATGTTTGATGAAAACGATGTAGCGAAAAATCTCAAGATCACTGTGAATGATGAGGATGTCTAGGATTGCAACATCGAGACCCAAGAGAATCCAAGGATAATCAAATTGTCAAAGACACTCACTCTGGAGATCAAGCAGAGATACATCAAACTCATGAAATAATTTCTTGATGTTTTTTCCTGGAGTTATGAGGAATTGAAAGTCTATGACACTAGAGTGATTCAACACGTCATTCCCCTCAAAGAAGATAAAAAACCTTTCAAGAAAAAGATAAGTCGGATCAATCCCTTGCTGTTGCAGCTAATTGAAAAATAGGTAATGAAACTATTTGAATCCAAAATTATTGTTTCTTTAATATTTTAAAAATGGGGTGCCAACCTTGTGCCTGTAAGGAAGAAGAGTGACGAAATAAGGTTATGCGTGTATTTTTAGAACTTGAACAAATTATCCCTTAAGGAAAACTACCTGCTTCCTAAGATGGACTACATCATGTAGAAGGTAGTTGGATCCTAGAAGATGTCCATGCTGGATGATTTTTTAGGTTACAATCAGATCATGGTACACCCGGATGACCGGGAAAAGACATCCTTCACGCCACCATGGGGTATGCTCATGTATGCGAAGATGCCTTTTGGTCTTATGAACGCTGGAGCTACTTTATAGAGGGCTATGGATATAGCATTTGCTGAGGAAAAGGGAAAATTTATCGTGATCTACCTGGACGACATCACAGTGTTTTTCTGACTCCGACAAACAACATCTTGATCATCTGAAGAAGGTCTTCCAAAAATGCAGAAAGTTTGGCATATCTTTGAATTCAAAAAAATCACACTTCGGAATGAAAGAAGGGAAAATGTTGGGGCACATCATCTCAAAGTAAGGCATAAAGATATACCCCAATAGAGTGGGAGGCATTCTGAATATCAACACTCCTCGGAGCAAGAAATAGGTACAATCCTTCCTGGGAAAGGTGAATTTCTTGAGAAGGCTCATTCTGAATCTAGCTGAAATTATAAAGCACATTACAAGCATGCTCAGAAAGGGTAATGAGATAAAATGGAACCTCAAAGCTAGGAAATTGTTTGAAGACATCAAGTTAGCGTCGACCAAAGATTTCGTATTGGCCAACCTAGACTTCACAAAATATTTTATCTTATTCTTCTTCGCCTCAAAGCACACCATCACTAGCATACTATTACATGATGACCAAAATTTTGAAAATCCTATAGCCTACTTCAACAGGACATCGAGAGACTCCCCACTGAGGTATGATATCATGGGAAAAAAAGCATATGCCTTGGTGAAATCCCTCAAGGAGTTCAAGAATTTTATACTGCATTCCCGCATCATTGCTTACTTGCCCAACAATTTTGTCGAAGACATCCTGACTTACCTTGACCCTGAGGGGAGAAGAGGTAAATGGATCACAGTCATGCTAGAATATGATATTGAAATCAATCCCACAAAGATGATTAAGGGTCAGGGGCTAAAAAAACTGATGGCTCATTCGAACTGTGATGTTTTGGGAATAAAATTCATTGTTTATCTGTCGGAGAACCCTCAAGAAGAAGAAACCCCGCAGGTGTCTTAGAAATTCATCGATTCACCTTGGTACACTAACATCATTTATGCGTTGATAAATTTGCAAGCCCCTCTAGGGTTAAGCAAAACCAAGGCCAGGTTTTTAAAGCTGAAGTCTGCCAAGTTTTTCATCTTAGATAACTCTTTGTATTCGAAAGATCCAGGAGGGATATTTCTAAGTTTCTTATTGGAAGATGACACAAAACGAGCTATCATGGAATTCCACAAAGGATACTGCGGGGGGCATCACTACTCAAAAACCACCGCGCATAAAATCTTGAGGGCGGATTATTATTGGCCCAACATTTTTGTAGATGTATACAAGTAAGTTTCGAGATGCCACAAGTGCTAGATATTCGATGGAAGGAGAAAGATGCAACCCCTGCCATTGAAACCTATCTCCGTCGAAGCATCGTTCATGCAATGGGCCTTGGAATTTATAGTTGAGATCCATCCGCCATGCTTGGCGCAACATATATGGATACTAATGGCTACATATTACTTCACCAAATGGATCGAATTAGTCTCGACAAGGCAGGCTACCAACACGGTCATCATTCAATTTATGGAGACCAACATCTTGTCTAGGTTTGGTTTCCCTATCAAGATCATCACGAATAACACAACAACATTTAAGTCCAAGAAGATGGAGAATTTTTGTAATGATTACAATATAACCCTGAGACATTCTACGACTTATTACCCATAGGGTAATGGAATGGCAGAATCATCCAACAAAAGATTAACCCGGATTATTAAAAGGATCCTACAGGACAACAAGAAGGCCTGGCACAAGAATCTTATCTACACGCTATGGGATGACATAATCACTACCAAAAATTCCATCTCCACGTCACCATTCCAAATTGTATATGGCACAGACACAATTTTCCCTACCTCGCTGGGATTGCCTGTTAGGAAGCTGCTTCAAGAGAAAGAGGCCGAGCCAAATGATGCTCAGAGGAGGATAAATCAGTTAATTCATGTGCAAAAGATGAGGGAGTAGGTTTTCAACCGATCACAGCTTCACCAAGACAGGATGAAGACAATTTTTGACAAGCATTCTAAGCAGGAGGATTTTAAGGTGAATGATCTGGTGCTGACGTGGGACGTGAGGAATGAATACAAAGGGAAACATGGAAAATTTGATCATGCTTGGATGGGACCATTCAGAATCATCACGTACCACATGAACAACCCAATTTGCTACAAGAGATTAATGGAGAAATCACTAGTGGGGGGCTTGTAAATGGCAGGTTCCTAAAACATTATCTGGTCTAGTATGGCTTGTTTAGGTATTCATGTCATTGTAAATAACCATTTTTATGTTTTCAAAGAAGGCATTTCGAGACTTTAGGTCAGCAGGAAATTGAAGCCCAGAGCGAAGGCCCTAAGTTTATGCTGAGGCTGATCGTAACTATGTCAAGAAGGTCTAGGGTGAGTCTTTTCAGTTGTTTTAGAGTCTGAAAATAAAATAAAACCCAATGGTTAGGCACCTGGTCTACTATTCTTTGCCACCTCATTGGGAGGATAGAATCCCCGTTGGATCCAGATGTTAGCACCATCATTTTTTCAGTTAGAGTCAGTCTTAGATGAGTCATGGTCCGTGTGTCAAAGCATGTGAGGTCACATACTGAACAATGAATGGGTCGAAGTTAGCAAGTGGTCGATTTGGCCCTTGGAGTTGGGAAAGGGAGTCATAATCAAACATGTGTAAATGGTAAAGGTATTTTCCCAAAAGTTCAGGTCCTGTTAGAAGGGGGTATTTTACGTGCCAAACGTCGAAGCAAGTTGTTATAATAAGGGTCATGTCAGAAGATATAATGACCGTCATCACCTCATTATGAAGTCAAAAAGGATAAGAAATCATGGTGCTCATATCACCTATACTCTACAACTCTTATCATCTTTACTTTACACACTCTGAAATGTACTCGTCGCACGAATCTGCTGCGCAAATCTTCGGCCTGATTCAAAACTTATCGTCACCATGGATCCAATGTCCCCTGTCATGATTCCATCCCTCACCCATTCAGTTATAAAGGCCAATCACTCTACATGTATTCTATTTACCATCTGAGTTTATGCGTCGTCTGTAATTTTTTCTGCAAGCCCTAAGTTTCTCGCTGCGAGAAAGTCAATTGCCATCATCGATGTTGCAAATTGGGTTAGTCAAGATTGCCACATTTTTTCCGTCTTAAATCATGGTTTGGAGCCTATCGAAATTGGTCACAAGTTATTTTCCAGAGGACAAGTCCTCTCACGGTCATCCCCTCATCCTCAAAGTTCTTGTCACGCCCAAATTCTCTTTTGTAATTACGTACTGCGACGAGCCTGTCATCGTCATTGTCACAGCATCAACCCGTTCCTACACCGAGAGTCTTCATGGAACCTAGGGGACGTGCAGTGAATTCCCAAAGTCATTCTCTCTTATCACACAAATTTTCACTACCGCCCCTCTGACCGGTTTGGGCTAAGAATATCATTATCCATTTTCCATGTGAAGGGGGTGTCATCTTCACTACCGTGCGTGTAGAAAAAACACGCATTGCACCATGATGACATCCCAAATCATAAGGAAGGGGGCACAGAGTGGTAGAACTACGAGGTCCGAGACTCAAGACTTGGCATTGATAAATGAATATCCGAATGTTATAGTATATTTCGAATAGGTCAGATGCATGATCTATTGCAAGAAAATCCAAGGATATAATGTAAAGCTGACAGAACAGTTCGCGCTCAGATTTAACGGGTTCCACGTAGTTATTGCATGAATCACATTTCAGGTGATGGAGGAAACTCTGTTAGCCGCAATGGATATCCCTTTGCACGATTAAAGGTGGTATAAAGGCATGCCTTTGGACGTTCTATGATACAAAGAATTCATCAAACCAAACTGCTTAAATGGGAAAATTGAAATGGTCGTTCCAAGTCGGTATCTACGGGAGCCTTTCTAGAAAATCTTGAAGGTGATTAGAAATTATTTCACCTGTGAAATAAGGTATGACATAATACACGTGCATCACATCAGATTTCTGATGCAATTCATAGGAAAGAGGCCATTGAACCTGCCTTTCTTCTTGCACCAAAGTCTAGGAGGAATGGTAGACAATGTCCAAGCCGAAGCAAACCAACCAATGAATAAATTATACCATATATCACTAATCAAATTGTTGATAGTCGAGGAATTAGGGTGATTGGGCAAGAGCTGGGATTCATTTATACTTTCAGTCGACATCCCTAGGGACCCCAAAGGATATCCCCCTCTACCCACGAGAAAAGAAACATCTCACAGCGCAAAGGCAGAAATAGAAAGGGCTGGAAAAAAAGGAAATAAAATGGAAGCCTCGTCCCCCCCAATAGACAATACCCAAGAAAAGAGGCAGACCAAGGAATAATAGAGAGAATAGAGAGGCCCAAGCTCTGAGCAAACCATGCGCAAAATCGGTCGCTGAGGAGTAACTCATGCGCGTTGTTCGACTGGAACTTGTCGAAGGTTCAAGCTGAGAAACCTGTGATAGACGGAGAAGGCCAGACATTGAGAACACAGATATTCATGAGCTGTCGCAATAGCTAAAGCAAGCGCAACTCGCCATTGCTGAGCTGTACCAGGAGAACATGGAGTTAAGAAATCAGTTAGCGGAAAGGAACATCAAGACATCAACATCACAGAGCCAAGAAGGGAATGCGAATTGTCTCAACAGGAAGCTCAAAGAAGCCAAGACACGATCATCCAGCTGCGTGAAGCACATAGAATGTTAGAGGATAAAATCACAGAGCATTTCAAAGAATGTTGACCAGCCATAGAAAAATTCCATGCAGCTCTAGCCGATGCTCAATTGAAGCTGAAGGTGAATGGGATATTGCGAAAATGGGTAAAGAATATGAAAAGGCACAACTGGTCCCTTAGAAAAACACTTAGAGATCATGACTGCAGATAAAGCTAGAAACATAATTGATCTGATCTTGTTTTTGTATTTTTGAATGTGGCGTGAGATTCCTATCTCCTTGTGTCCTGTTTCCTGTCGGGAAGTAAGGAATATGACGTGTAACTGCGTGATAGATATACGTCATGCAGATGCTCAAAACCCATTTGCTGTGAAGGACAAGTGTAGGATGAACACACAACAATTTGGAAGAAATGTGTTGTCCCTTGACTGTCATTGCTATCTTGGAAACACAAGTGACAGTCCACATTTACCCATCACATGCACACCACAACCAATGATCGCGTGACATCAATCAAAGACGTTACATTGGGTGGCAGGAGTCTAACAATCTCTCCATCATCCAGATGACCTTTCAAAGGAGAGGCACTGACACATCACTTCTTAACGATGAAATCTTGCTGATGACCAAACCATCATGGCAAAGACGTCGGTTATTTCATGATTGGGTACATTCAAGTTTCTATGCTTAGTAAGTGCCATCCGAAGGATCATTCGATAGGGTAATTCGAGCCTAATTTCTAGGAGTAGTAGTTAGGGGGCATGACATCCCAAACGACACATCCTTTTTGTATATATTTCATATTTTCAATGTAATCCAGGTTGGTTGGAAAAGTAATGTAAACAATGACTGTTGAATGTAACTTTCGAACCCAATTGAAGTTTACTGCAAAGGTCTTGAGAATTTGATGAAAATATTCTAATGGTAATGGTTTGATGTATTGTTATCTCTCTTATGTTTGTGTTTCCTTTGTTATGTATATCCATGTCTGTATTTTGTTTAAATCGAAACATTTTATAAGTCTATAATTCATCGTGCGGTGCTCTAGACTTCGCCATTTAGATGCCTGCATTTTATTCTAAGTGATTTAGAATTCATCTCCAATGGTTATCTGAGTTACTTTATGTATTTTTCTCTCGCCACACACAACGACTTCGAACTCAAATACCATTGCCTACTTAGCCTTTATCCTCTCAAGTTTTAGTCACCAAGTCATTTATTTCTCTCGCTTTTTGGAATTTGATTCCATGGCCCAAGGTTCTACATTCTCTTGCCAATAGAACCACAATACTGCATGAACATGTTGAATCTAGCCGAAAATTCAAAGCCACAATCTGTATAGAGACAAAGTCTCAGAGAGAGCCCTCTCTGGGTCGGAAAGGCTAGTTTTTGGCCTTAAATTTAGTCTGTAGGTTAACTCTATCATTCGTTTTCTCAACCAAATGAATTCACAGAGTGATAACAAGATCACTCTATGTCTAGAACATATCGTGACTGCCAGATTACATAACTACATATGCATGCTAAAAACACACACTTTTACCTAAAGAAACTATATCAAATTGAACTTAACTAACTCCTAAGTGTCTAAATATCCTAACATCTCCCCTTAAGAACAACTTGGGAWAGGATTGAAGGATTTAYGAAGGTGACACAATARGAGAAGGAAGGAGGCATTGGAGAACATCCCCCCTTAATGAAAACTTCATGAACTCTTAACATAGATCGAAGTTTGGAAAACTTTGCTTCTATAAGAKACTTTCTGAAAATGTTTGCTACTTGATATTATGTAGGGAAAAATAGCACTTCAATAACTTAATCATGATTGAGCTTTCTAATGAAGTGTATGTGTAGCTTGATGTGTTTTCTATGTTGATTTTGAATTAAATATTTGGCGAGCTTGATGGCACTCTAATTATCGCACCAGAGGTTGGTCATTTTCTACTGTCAGAATATAAACTTTGAAAGGATCTATCAAATCCATAAGGCTTCTTGACTTGCATTAACCACTGCTCAATACTCTTCTTTTGTCGAAGAAAGAGAAATATCATGTTGCTTCCTAAAAGCCCAAGTGACATGTCCGAAACCAAGCCTATAAACACAACTTGCAGTAGACTTTCGATCATCAGGGTTTCTAGCCCTATCCGAATCAGTGAAACCAACCAACAAAGGAGTCCCCCCTAAAATGTATTGTATCCCAAACTGAAATCTACTTTAGATATACCTAACTATCCTTTTTTTTTTCTTTCCAATGGCTCTCATGGGGTGTTTTCATATATCAGGCAACAAAACCAACATTAAAGGAAATATTAGGATGGGTATGATTCAAATACATAAGGATACTAACTAAATGATGGTACAAGTGACATCGACTTTGGGAGTAGTACATGTGGAAGCAAGTTTGACTCTAGACTGGAAGGGAGAAGGGGTTGGCTTAAAATATTCCATGTGAAAGTAGAGAAGAATGTGACATGCATACTTAGACTAGGAAAGGGAAATACATTCCTTAGTTTGCAATACTTGGAGGCTAAGAAAATAATGCAAATATCTTAAGTCTGACATTTCAAAATTTTTAAGGCTAGATTTCACATGGGTTAAAAGTTTAGGGTCACTACCAATGAGGATAAGGTCATCAACATAAGGAAAAATTATTATGAGATGGATTCCTACTTTCTTGGTATAGACATGAGGGTCATAATGACATCTAGAAAATTTGATGTCAAGAAGAAAGCTATCCATTTTTTCATACCAAGCTTGAGGAGCTTGCTTAATACCATAGAGAGATTTTTTAAGGCGACATACAAGGATGGAGTCATTTTGGACATAGCCAGGAGTTTGTTCCATGTAGATTTATTCTTGCAAATCCCCATGCAAGAAGATAGATTTAACATCCATTTGATGGACTTCCCATCTATGTGATGCGACAAGGGATAGAATAAGGTGAATGAGATTCATTTTAGCTACAGGGGAAAATGTTTCATTGTATTCAATTCCTTCAACTGGAGAGAATCCTTTGGCAACTAACCAAACCCTATATCTTTCAACACTTCCATATGATGCATACTTAATTCTATACACCCATTTACATTTGACAAGATTTCTTCCTTTCAGAAGAGGTACAAGATCCCAAGTATTGTTCCCCATTAAGGAAAAATATTCTTCATGTTGATTTTTCAGAAGCATTAGGTTAAGCATGAAGTTCATTCCATTTTATCATTTAACCATAACCATAAATGTTGCAGCAACCAATATTACAAGAAGAAGCACCATGCACAAGAACACAAAATGTATCATGTGAAACCCTTCTCAACAAGGGAAGAAAACTCATCCAAATCCTTTTCTATAATATTCAAGAGAAAGACCTTTACCAACATGAAATACCTAACACACAAGAGGGTGCACAAAAACCTAGAACTCTAGTGCCCAAGAGAGGTGCGCACCTTTTTCCAAAGAAGTGTATTTGCTGAAATCTCCAAACTCACAAGATAGATATGATTCCACAATGGAGAATCATCCCTTACTTATATTAGAATTGTCCAATCAACAAAGGCTCCTATTGGCTCAACAGGGTCGACCTCTCTAAGTCACTATATAATTTATTATTATTATAATAATTAATATGAATATGAATATGAATATGAATATGAATATTAATTATATTTTACATTTATTATTAAACATATTAAGGTGGGGCCAATTTGTACCCTCTACATAACAATTAGGGTTACAGGTAGGTCTGAGTCCTGAACAATATATAGCAAAGGATCTGATACACCCACTAGTGCTCATCCACTAGGAGCACATCCATAGGGATGTCATAGCTCTGATTCACTGCATTACAAAGAAGAACCAGGTCTTCTCACATTCACCTGTGCTCGTCCACAGGCACATCCACTCTACAGATATGATTTCCCGCTGTCACCGATAGGAGAATCATCTAGAGTATTCTCGTCAACTCTGCTACTCAAAGGAGGCTATCACATCATCTTCATTTATGTTCACATGACGATGTGCCAAACACTTTTGGTATTTCACATGTTCACCTTGTGCTCAACCACAGACACATCCTAACTCAACAGATCGCTTTTCCATCGGATAATCATCTAGAGTTCTTCTCACTCTCTGAATGGAGGAGTTCATATCTACGTTCCTAACTCTATCTCAGGAAAGAACCACATACCCTTATTAGGGGCTTTCTCTCAGGTTTGTAAGCTGAGAGAAAGACTCACATAGATGCTATGTTCCACATATCACAGGTTTGTAAGCTGGAGGATGTCTCCCATAGCTGCATTCATCAATACTCCCTCTCAGCTAGGGATGCATTCTTCATCAAGCCAAGTCTCATACAAATGTACTCTAATTTTTTTTTTTGGCTAGTGTCATCAATACTCCTTCTTAACTTGGAAGGTGTTCTTCACCAAGTTTGTTTGGTGTAAATGTTTGGAGTCTTCTCAGGTGTAGAATGGTACAACAAGTATACAATTTTCCTCTGCATCATATCTCTGACATAAGAATATTTCATCTCATTGTGTTTCAATCCATTAGGAAACACTGGGTTCTTTAAGGAGCTTTATACATGGCTCTTGATTAGGATCCATCTCATGGTCAAGTAAATATGGTAGAAGTTTGTGAAGCCACTTTGCTTCGCTCAGTCACTGCTATATGCTCTGTCTTTGTGGTACTCAAGTCCACAAAGTTTTGTTTCTTGCTGTGTTTAAGAAACCATGGAAATATTCATAGTAGAACATCATTCATATATGTTCTTTTGGTCCACTGTACTTTCTGCTCAATTTGAATCGTCATGTCTGACAAGCTTAAGTTCATATTGGAGGCATATCTCAGGCCATATCCAATTGTGCCTTGTAAATACATGATTTTTTATTGTCTAGTGAGTTTGTCTCGGTTTGACTCATGAAATGACTAGGCCCATTCATTGTATGGTATGAGTCAATTCTGGTGTTATCCAGATACATCAGTGATCCAAACAACTCTGGATTAGTCTCATCTATATTGTTTTCAATCTTCTCCTTTTGATCCATCACTGTGGATTTTAATTTTTTCATACCTTTTGTCTCAAGAAATTTGTGCATCATATTTATAATTTTCATCTTGAGTTTTATAAGTCAATGGTTACTTCTATCCAACGACATGGATTTCTGAATAAGTTTTCAAATCAGGCTCTTGTTACCTTAGTGTAATGAGATAGGTTTGGATCAATAACACCTTTGTTTGGAATCCAAAATCAACAAGAATATATCTATTTGATATAGCTTCCATCTCATGGATGATAGTACAGAAGGAAGTGTATTGGGTTTACTAGATCAAGTGTCTTATCATAGACAACTCCCTCTGTTTGTGAGAAACCTCTAGCTATAGATATTGTCTTATATTTCTTGACACTTTCATTAGCTGCATGATTGATCAAATAGATCTACAGATCTTCTTTTCTGAT
>JASDQU010439466.1:5547-23686 GCA_032191745.1 Picea mariana
GATCAAAGGATATATCAAAAAGAAAAAGGTAATAGTCCTAATTGATTCTGGTAGTACTCATAATTTCAGTCACTATAAATTAGCCAAATCTCTCAATTTCTTTGTATATCCAGCACCAGAGTTTCAAGTAATGATTGCAGATGGAGGAACTATCAATTGCTTAGGAAAATGAAATAAACTCAATGTTACTATGGGGGAATATGTAATGAATAGTCCAATGATTGCTATACCCATGGGTGGTGCTGATGTTGTACTAGGAATCCAATGGTTACAATCATTAGGAACAATGGCTTTTATTTTTCAAGAACTTTTCATGAAATTTTCATTGGAAGGAAAAGAAATTGAGTTAAGAGGTATCACAGGAAAACCCGGTAAGGTGATAAGTTCTAATGGCATGAAAAAATTATTGAAAAAGGGGCATCAAGGGGTTATTGCACAACTATGCTCACTAGATGTTCAAACATCTAAGCCATCTATTCCTCTAGATCTCCAAGGGATCATTGATAAGCATTCCAAAATATTTGAAGATATTCCCAAAGGTATTCCACCCACTCGAAATCATGATCATGATATTCACCTAATTCCTGGGAGTGTTCCTCCTAACATTAGGCCATACAGATACCCTTATGCCCAAAAGAGTGAAATTGAGCACATGGTTGAAGAAATGTTAGAGGCTGGCATTATTAGACCTAGCCAAAGTTCTTACTTTGCACCGGTGGTAATGGTATTCAAGAAAGATGGCTCGTGGCGTATGTGTCCAGATTATAGAGAGCTCAACAAGGTCACTATTAAATATAAGTTTCCCATTCCCATCATTGATGAATTGTTAGATGAACTACATGGAGCAATCTATTTCACAAAGTTGGATCTTCGTTTAGGGTATCATCATATTAGAATGAAGGAAGAAGATATAACAAAAACAACATTCCAAACTCATGAAGGCCATTATGAATTTTTGGTTATGCTTTTTGGCCTTACAAATGCACCTTCCACATTTCAAGGGTTGATGAATTCCATTTTCAAGCCCTTCCTTCGAAAATTTGTGTTAGTATTTTTTGATGATATACTAATCTATAGCAAGTCCTGGGAGGATCATGTGTGACATGTTGACAAGGTGCTAAAACTGCTAAAGGAGAAACAAATTTATTCCATGGAGGAAACTACCGGCTGAAGATTCCACTTGGGAAGATGAGTCTTTTATACAGAAGCATCCAGAGTTACTCAAGCGTTGCAAACAACTCTTGTCTCTAGGGGAGGGGAATGTTAAGCCCTAAATAGTGGCTCACTACCCCTTAATTGGGGCATATTACATTAGTAATGTTATTTTATTTATGTTGGCCTTAATCAATTATTTGTAATTATACCTCCTAGTCTCCTATATATACCAAGGAGACATTTTCATTTGGACTCATCTTGTAATTGAACATTTGTGTGGGCATAAGGAGGTTTCCCCCTTGAAGAGACTTATTATTTGAATTTCTCTCTTTTTCAAGGCGTTGAGTACTTATTCTGAGGTTTTTCTATGCTATATTGATATTTGGTTCCTAACAATGATCATCATAAGTAATATATAAATAAAAGGTATCACGCAAATCAAGTGGACTATACCTTTATGGTTGCATTCTTTCCCTCATTGATCTCCTAAATAATGGAGTATGAGGTTCTTCTTCTTCTGATTCATCTTCCTTCGTTGATTTAGATTTTGCATCATCCAACTCAAACTCTATTTTATCAGGTTCTTCTTTCCTTGGTAGGAATTCCTGTTTGGGAAAATCTTTAACCTCTCTAAAAACAAAATCTTGTCTGTAAATAGTCTTCTTAGTTTGTGGGTTCCAAAGCTTATAACATTTCATACCATCTTTATAACCAATAAAGATACACTTTTCAAATTTATTATCTAACTTACTCCTATTTATTGATGGAGAGAATAATCTATGAAAAACGATGATTGTAGTTAAATATTGAACTTATTTTCAAACAAGTCGAAACCTCCCTTGGTAGAGTTCTACTCTGCGTGCACTCTGAATAAAATATTATATCATATATGTTACCTTTCAAATGTGAATTTAGTCTCAAGGTTATAGGTTGTCCTGTGAATTTTAAGAGAACTTGTCTTTGTTGTAAGTCTTTCCTTTTTAGGCAATCTTGTTAATTCATTGATGTCGATCGAGATGGTTGTATTATAACTAAAATAATATTAAACATATGGATACACCTTGACCTTCATAAATATGAGTGTGTAAAATTTTAATAACTTAACAATTGCTGAATAGATCAAAATAAGTGTGGTCATGTCCATTGTGAATAAAGTTTGTTTAATAAATATAATTGAGACATGCACTTTTGATATTGATCAATAATGCGTAGATTGCACCACCTTAGATAAAAAATTTGATGATTTTGTATTCCTCGTGATTAAATTAGTTTAATCAACTTGAATTATGTATACAATTAAGAATTGTGAATTTCGATGTTGACTTAGATGAGTGTAATGATAAGATTTTTGTGTTCGTCAACTAAACTTTAACCTTGTGATTACCAGTTAAACTAAAAAAAAAAACAGGACATTTCACTTATTGTTTTACTTATCCTTGTTGTGTGGAAAAAGGGTTGTTACAAGCTTACCTTTGTATTTTCCAGATCCTCTTTTTATCTTTCTCAAAAATTGTGCTTCTTCTTTATCTGATTCATGGCTGAAACAATCATAAGATTTGTGTCCTTTTGTCTTCTTTGATGCTTTGAAATATTCTTCCTTCGGTGATGGATTTTCTTTTTCTTTTCTCATCTCATATGCAGTGGTAATCCCATACAATTTATCAATTGTTAATTAATCAAGATCCTTCATTTATTCAATGACAGAAACTTTGGCATCAAATATTAAGGGGAGTGACCTTAACACCTTTTGTACATCATCGATTCTTGAACCTTTTCACCAAGTCTTCTGATGGGTTGCAATATTCTCTTCATCTCTCATTTTCAGTCTCTCAAATTATCTTCTATGAGTTTGGAGCTTTTCCTTCTTAACCTTGTATACACCTTCATAGATCTTTTGAAGCTTGTCCCAAATTCATTTTTCTAATCCACAATGCATCACCTTGAAAAACTCATATTTTGATAAACCACATAAGATGGAATTCATGTCTTTTGCGTTATTTTCACTAGACTTCTTCTCGACAACACTAGTTGTTGGAGTTGTTGGGGTTGTATAACCAGTCATGAATGATTCCCAAATATTAAACCCAAGGGCCAGTAGATATGTTTGCATCCTTATGCTCCATAAGGCATAGTTTGTTTTATCAAACAAGGGAGCCCTATTTGTGGAGAAATCTTCTTGACTGGCCATGTGTGCTCCTAAGATCTACCTTCTAGTGGTTAGATTTTTTCCGAAGGAACCAACTCTGATACCAATTATTGAACTTATGCTTATACTAAGAGGGGGAGGTGAATCAATATAAGCAATGTTTTACTTCAAATGAGCATTCATTAATCATTCATTAACTTTGAAACAATAAATTCATGTAAACATAAATCATAGTACACAAAGTTTAATTTGAAAACCCTTATGGGAGAAAACCACAAAAAAATATCTTTATAAATGTTTGTAGGCACCAACCTACTGTGACAAAGCTTGTAGGCACCAACCTACTGTGACAAAGCTTGTAGGAACCAACCTACTAGAGACAACAATCTCTTCGGTTGAGCAACAAATCAACAAGATATTGTGTAGGCACTAACCTACTAGAGAGACCAATATCTTTTGTGGAGCACCAACTTAGCAAGATATTGTGTAGGCACCAACCCACCAAAGACACAATCTCCTCACCTGAGCACCAACTCAGTAAGACCTGTATAGGTACCAATCTAATATCTTCATAGACATAGTATTTATGAATTCACATGCATGCTTCATGCTTCATGCATTTCATAGCATCATCATACCCTTAAATTTCATGCTTTAGCGCCTATCCTTCCTTCATACCCCAGGCATAACTTCAAACATTAGTTAGATTTATCCTTCATGCCCTAGTGAACCTCATAGCATAATTCCTAGAATATAATTCCATATTGCAACATCACCACCTCAAAACACTGCACTTTGCAACATCATAGACCTTATTCCTTCATAACACACCTTTAAAACTCCAAGAAACCTTATCTTGCGCACCTTTAGACCCCAAGAATAATCTCCAACTCCTCTTGCACACCTCATATCTCTTATGCGCACTTGTACTTGCTCTTATTGCTTGGATACTCTTCAAATGTTCACATATATCCTATATTTACACTTATGGGGATGACTTGTAAAAATGGTTGGGTCGACCTGTATTTTTTGGTTGGGTCGGCCTGACAGAATATTTCATATCTTCTCACATATGGATTTATAGGGAGTGTCATATACCGTTGGAAATGTATCAAAATAAAATGTTTAACCATATATGCTATGCTCCCTTTTGAGCTAGGTATTCAAAGTAAAATGTCCTTCAAATATAGGGTATCCAAAATGAGCATCAAAAATCCAAAAACAATATTTCCAACAATCTCCATCTTGCAATATTTATCTTGGACATTTGTAGTCTGCCCCTGTATTTGACATCAATGACAACAATATTTCCAACAACTGCTACTTATTGATCCCTCAGGGGGGAATACTTTATTTGTTGATAGATGAACCGAACTGATGTCTTCTTGTTGACTCGACTGTTTCTTGTTGAATTGAATTGGATTTGTCGAGACCGACCAAACCATGTTTGATTGTTTTTTGAGATGTACTATTATTTATGTTGGATACAAAGATTGCATGGATTGAAATAGACTGATTATCTTGCATTGTTGGTGAATATGTTAATACTTCTTCAAGAGTGTTGTTTTATCGTGTTTGAGTAGTTTTTGCTGTTAGAAAAAATTAAGGGACATACAATTGGGAGTAATATCCATCTCATCTGGTTAATAAGTGATTAAGGAGAAGCACATGCTTAGTGAGAGCATCCCTTTGCCATTGATTTCAAAGGGGGGGAGTTGCATACAGGGGGGAAATTATTTATATTCCTAGTGGACTTTGTGTTTCGTTGCATGATTGACATCAATGACAAAGGGGGAGATTGTTGGAATCATTGTCATTGATGTCAAAGGATTAATGTTATCATTAATTTCATATTACGTCTTTACAAACACACAACACATTTCCAAGATTGATTTATATATAGGTTTACAAGTATATTAAAAAAATGGGTGTACATGAAAAAGTAAAAAGTGAAATGGTGGTTTCAAACCCATGGTTTTGGAATCCCATGTTATTTTCCCATGGTATTTGGAAAAGTGAAAAAAAAGAGGAATTAATTATTTAATTAATGGGTGTCCTGTCCTTTTGAATTAACATGTTCATTCATGAAGGGTTATGATAAAGTATAAAAAAAGAAAGTATTGAGAGAAAGTGTGTGGGTGAAAAATGTAATAACATTTGAAGAAGTGGATGAGAAAAGATTGAATATTATTCCAAAAGGGGAGAGTTGCAAAATCAGTGTCAGGTCATCTTGGCATTTTCACAATAACTTATTTTCTAGGACATGTCAGACTGTGAAATTTTGAGAAGACGGAGGCAAGATATTTGGATACATGTAATCAAAATTTTAGACATTAGTTCACTATAATTTATAATATATTACCTATGGAAGTTATGGTTCCTAAATGCTCCTAAAATCATTTTCAAACTTGTTAGTTTGAAATTTTTGCTATAACTTATTTTCTTGGTTGTTTTAGATCGTGAAATTTTGAGGAGACAGAGGTGTGATATTTGGGTACATGTGATTAAAATTTTATATGTTGGTTCACTACACTTTTTGAGATATTCCCTGTGGAATTTAGGGTTTTTGAATAGTCCTGAAATCAATTTCAAATGGGTCAGTTTGACATTTTTGCTATAACTTATTTTCTGGGACATGTCAAACAGTGAAATTTTAAGGAGATAGAGATGAGATATCTAGGTACATGTGGTTAAAATTTAGATTCTCTTTAATTATAAATTTTTACATACGACCTATGGAAGTTAGGGTTTCTGAATGGTCTCAAAATCAATTCCAAACAAGTCAACTTGGCATTTTCTCTATAACTTCTTTTTTGGGAGTTTTTAGACTGTGAAATTTTCAAGAATCTGAGGAGACATACCAAAGTACCTTAAAAATAAATTTGTAATAATATTTGTAAAATTGAATACGTGGCATGTTGTACAAGGTCATTCTTGGGAAGAGTCCAAAAACAACAAGATTTGGGAAAGTTACCATAAATTTCATTTGGAAATTAAAATTTTGGTCAAACCTGGTGAAGGAAAAAGTATCAAGAAGGCTGAGTGAAGGTAATGTGAATGTTATCATCTTTTGATGAATTTATATGTACTAATTTGTAACTTGAATGTTGGTGCCACTCAAACAAAGAGATCAATGTCTCTTTCTAAGTTGGTGCTTAGTGATGGGGATTGGTGTCTTGAGTAGATAGGTGTCTACAAAGATATGTAAGAGTAGGTTGGTGCCTACCATGGTTTCTACCAGTTGGGATTGGTGTCTCTAGTAGGTTGGTGTCTAAAAATATTTGTAACATTAGGTTACTTCCTACAAATAATTATAAAGAGAAGTTTTGTGGTTTTCTCCCAAAAGGGTTTCCACATAAATCTTATGTTTCATGTTTTGCAGTTAATAGATCTCATATGTGATTTTTTTCTTATGGTTGATGAATGTTTGAAAAAATAAAAAATAATCTTATATTGATTCACCCCCCCCCTTCCCCCTGGAGTATAAGTGCGTTCTCAACAATAATTGTGCAAAGCCAAGAGGCCAAGATATCAATTGTTCTACCAAAAACTATTTTACATTTGATATTGTCTACTTGAGAAGGTCCATGTTAGGATATTGAGACACTTGGGAGTTAGCTAAGATCAACTTGGTCTTACATGTGTTGTTAGTTGAAAGTGTGTTTCTTTAGTATGCATAAGTATGCATTTGTAGTTAGGTAATCCAACAGTCACGATATGTTCCTGATATAGAGAGATATGGATATTCATATTCTCCTCTATCTTAATGACTACATTAATCAATGGATTAACACATTATTGGTCCATGATCTCTATTTAAAGAGCAAAGGGGTCATTTTCTGATGATCGACTGTGAGAAACTCTCTTTTAAATCTCTCTGTAATATTTTATTTTGCATTAATAATTTGTTAAGCCTTAATTCATGGAAAATTACCCCTTAATTGGGGCATATTACATTAGTACTGCTATTTTATTTATGTTGGCTTGGGTCCATTATTTGTAATTTTACCTCCTAGTCTCCTATATATACCAATGAGACCTTTTCATTTGGAATCATCTTGTATTTGTGAATTCATATGATGTATAAGGAGGTTTCCCCCTCAAAGAGGCTTATTATCTAAATTTCACTATTTTTCAAGGAGTTGAGTGATTATTCTGAGGTTTTTATGCTATTTTTATATTTGGTTCTTAACATTTGGAATCAGATATGGAAAATCCTCGGGACTAGCTTCTTTAAAACACGTCTTCTTATAATTTTTGCTACAAATTGTTTTTTGGAAGGTTTCGTGATCTGGAATTTATATGGTACAGAGGAGACATATAGATATAACTTGGGTCCAAATTTCATATCTTGGTTCGTTACATTTTTGGAAATACATTATGTTCAAGTTAGGGTTTCTGACTAGTTCTAAAACTGGTCTGAAACAAGTCTTATTGGAATTTTCGCTCCAACTTTTTTTCATCTTGGTTTCAGGTTCTCAAATTTTTACAGTATGAAGGAGGAATAGTTAAGTATATTTATACAAATTTCATCCCTTGATTCACTATACTTTGAAAGCTATTCTCTGAGGAAATTAAGGTTTTTTGGCTAGTCCATATTTCAATCTAAAACAAGTGTTCTTGGGAAAAATATTATATCTGAAGCTACAGGCCTCCAAATTGCATGAGACCTATTCCATTGGTTAGGGTATAGAAAAAATTTTTACTGGTACAAATTTCAAGTTTTGAAGTGAAGAAAGTGACACATGGAAGTCCATACAAGTTAGCTCTCTTGAAAAGGAAAAAAAATCAGCACATCTTGGGAAAGTTATCATAAAATTCTCTTGGAGAATCCAATATTGGTATAACCTATGGGGTTGGAAATAAGACATATCATGATATCTTAAGCCGAAATTTTAGACTTAGAAGGGTCAAAATTGTATAGCTATAGCAGAATAAAGGTCATCTAGCAGAACGGTCTTTGAATTAGGGTTTTAAAAGATGCATTTTTTTTTAGAAATTTTTATATCTTTTGATTAGAAGATCTAATTGGGTGATTCAAAAAGAGGAATAAAGTGGGATAAAATGAGTATCACATCAATTTGGGAGAATCTTATGGTTTTTTAGGTACAGATATATTTTGATGTCTTTAAACGTAGGAGTTGTCGTTACTTGTTAATTCTACAACCCAAGGACTGTGTGGTTCTTTTACATACCTAGAGTATATCAGAAGGCCCCTTTCGAATGGTTGTGAATTAGACAACACTAATATGGATTTTATCTCCCATGTACCTAGCATATATTGGGAGGCCCTATAGAATCCTGAGACCAACCAAGTAAACCATTTGGTCATCTTGTTGATATAGTACATCGAGAACAACATTCAGGGAGATCACTCTCTAGTGCCTAGGTAGTCAGATAGTGCAACTAAGGGAATGGTCAATCCTCCTTAGTTATTTCCTTGAGATATTGATTCGAGTACTATTGTTGGACCCCACACATATATCAGAGAGCTATAGCACCTGACACTCCCTTGTCAGTGAGGACCTCTGCCTAAGACGATTAGGAATTCCTACCTTGAAGTGATACTTGGCCAACATGCCACCAAAAAAAGGAACTTCTACACCAAATAATCCCTCAAGCAGTCCTAGTTGGACTCTTGGTGAAGGTGAATAAATGTGAAAGGACATAGATGATTTACAAAAGAATAAAGTAACAAAATATGAACTACAAAGGATGATGGATTCAACTGAAGTCAAGATCAAAGCGATGATGGATACTAATATGGATGGCTTAAAATAGGAGATCATGGAAGGGTTGAAGATTTTTCTAATAGAGAGGCCAACTAAAAGTGACAATGTATCCCATGAAATTCATAATGAGGACACAAGGAAGATGAATCAAGACTGGAGAAACTCCATCTTTGGGTTGAAGACCAACCACTTTCCTAAGATCAATATGAGGAATTTTGATGGCAAGGATCCAATCACATGCATACTCCAGATGGAGTAGTTCTTTGATCTACATGATGTTCCTCACACTCAAAAGGTATGAATTTCATCCTTATATTTAGAACCTAATTAGTTTGTGTGGTATCGATGGATTTTTTCTCACAAATCACTTTTCACTTGGAAAATTTTCATGGAATAAATTATAACACACTATGAGGATACAAGGAGCAATACCTTATTCATCCAATTGATAAATCTCAAGCAAAAGGGTTCAGTTGTAGAGAAAATTGAGAACTTCCAAAGATTGAATATAAAGGTAACAAATATTCCATATGAGCACCTGATTGATGTCTTCATAGGAAATTTAAAGGATAACATTAAACATGAGGTTCACCTTTGGGAACCCAAATCATTGGACAATACATTCGTGGTGGCAAGAATTGTTGAAAGTAAAAATCTGGCTATGGATACCAGAAGGACCACCCCTAACATCTATCGAGAGAATAATGTTCTTTAACCTACAAGGTTGACACATCAACAATTGGAGGGAAAAAAAAAGAAAAAGGTTTATGATTTAATTGTGACAACAAGTACAGTAAGGGACATAAGTGTGGTGAGAAGAAATTATTCTACATATATTGTGAAGAGGAAGGAGAACAAGAACACAAAGCATCTCAATACGAAGATGTAGAAGAGATTTATTTTCAAGAGATGACTCCCACCATATCATGCCATGCATTGGATGGAATTAGCACTCCTCAAACCCTCAAGATCATAGGATATATCAAAAAGAAAAAGGCAATAATGTTATATGATTCTGGCAGTACTCATAATTTCTTTCACTATAAATTAGCCAAAGCTCTCAATTACTTTATATATCTAGTGCCATAGTTTCAAGTAATGATTGGAAATGTAGGAACTATCAATTGCTCAGGAAAATGCCATAAGATAAATCTTATTATGGTGGAATATGTAATGAATAGTCCAATCATTTCTATAGCCATCGGTGGTGTTGATGTCATACTAGGGGTCCAATGGTTAAAATCATTAGGAACCGTGGATTTTAATTTTCAAGAACTTTTCATGAAATTTTAATTGGAAGGAAACGAATTTGAGTTAAGGGGTATCATAAGGAAACCCGGTAAGGTGGTAAGCTTTAATGGCATGACAAAATTATTGCTCACTAGATGTTCAAACATCTAAGCCATCTATTCCTCTAGATCTCCAAGGGATCATTGATAAGCATTCCAAAGTATTTGAAGATATTCCCATTGGTCTTCCACCCACTCACGATCATGATCATGCTATCCACTCAATTCCTGGGATTGTTCCTCCTAAAATCAGGCCTTACATATACCGTTATGCCCATAAGAGTGAAATTGAGCGTATGGTTGAAGCAATGTTAGAGGATGGCATTATTAGACGTAGACAAAGTTCTTAATTTGCACCGGTGGTAATGGTACTCAAGAAAGAGGGATCATGGCCTATGTGTCCATATTATAGAGAGCTCAACAAGATCACCATTAAATATAAGTTTCCCATTCCCGTCATTGATTAATTGTTAGATGAACTACATGGAAAAATATACTTCAGAAAGTTGGATCTTCGTTCATGGTATCATCATATTAGAATGAAGGAAGAAGATATCCAAAAAAAGCATTCAGAACTCATGAAGGCCATTATGAATTTTTTGTCTTGCCTTTTGGCATTACGAATGCACCTTCCACATTCCAAGGGTTGATGAATCCATTTTCAATCCCTTCCTTCGAAAATTTGTGTTAGTATTTTTTTATGATATACTAATCTATAACAAGTCTTGGGAAGATCATGTTCAACATGTTGATAGGGTGCTACAGGTGCTAAATGAGAAACACCTATATGCCAAACCGTCCAAATGTTTCTTTGGGGTGAATAGGTAGAGTATTTGGGTCATATAGTATCTCATGAAGGTGTCAAGGTAGACCCTAACAATATTAAATCCATGATGGACTGGCCAATTCCCAAAACATTGAAGAATCTTAGAGGATTTTTGGGTTTGATAGGTTACTACCGTAAGTTTGTTCGGAACTATGGAAGAATAAAAACACCTTTAACTGCATTAACTAAGAAGGATGTGTTTTCATGGACTTCAGAGGCAACTCAATATTTTGAACAACTTAAAGAGGCAATGTGCAAATCTCATGTCTTGACCACACTAGACTTTACAAAAACCTTTATTGTGGAATGTGATGCCTTGGAAAATGGCATCGGTGTTGTTCTAATGCAAGAAGTAAGGCCCCTTTCTTTTGAAAGTTTTCCACTCAAGGGAAAGGACCTACACAAACCCATTTATGAGAAGGAAATGACGGCAATACTACATGCATTGAAGAAATGGCACCCTTACCTAGGTAGGCACCTGAAGGTCAAAACAGATCATGACAGTCTTAAATACTTCTTGGAAAAAAAATTATCTTCAGAAGAGCAACAAAAATGGGTGACCAAGATGTTGGGTTATGACTTTGAAATCATATACAAAAAGGGGAAGAAAAATGTTGTGGCAGATGCACTCTCAAGAAAGTATGAATATGTTGAGGCATTTCTCTATTATATCTCTATCATCCAACCTAATTGGATAACAAAAGCATCAGATGAATGGAAGAATGATGAAGAAGTGTGGACTCCCATTCAAAGGTTGTAGCAGGATTCCAGTGCATCTAATACATTTACATGGAAAAATGATTCACTATGGTACAAAGATCGCTTATATTTATGTAAGAACTCCCAACTCAAACAAAATTTAGTTTTGGAATTGCACACCTCTCCGATAGGAGGGCACTCAGGATTTTTGAAAACCTATCATAGGGTCAAGAGGGAATTTTTTTGGGATGGCCTTAAAACTGATGTTCAAAGTTTTGTGGTAGAATGTTTGGTTTTCCAACAAAATAAGGTGGAAATAGTTAATAACCCAGGTATTTTACAACTATTAGCCATTCCAAGTCAACACTGGGAGGAGGTTTCCATGGATTTCATCACAGGGTTACCGAATTCTAAAGCAAAGAGTGTCATCATGGTGATTCTTGATAGACTTACCAAGTACGCACAATTTTGTGCACTCTCTTATCCTTTCAAATCCAGTACAATTTCTACCACATTCATGGAGACAGTTCAAAAACTACATAGAAGCCCAAAGATTATTGTAAGTGATAGAGATCCCATCTTCATTGGAAATTTTTTTGACAGAATTATTTTCTTGTTTGGGTACTCAATTTACTCATAGCTCATCTTATCATCCTCAATCTGATGGACAAAATAATATAGTGAAAAAATTTCTAGAAGGATACCTTTGTTGCTTTGTCTTTGATAAACAAACACAATGGTTCAAGTGGTTACCCTTGGAATAATGGTGGTATAACACTTCCTTTCATACTGAAACAAAAATGACACCATTTATGATGCTTTATGGATATCACCCACAATCCATCACTTCTCTAAAATAAAAATCTATGGTTCAAGCAATGGAAGATCACATCGAGGATCAACAAAAATTTCTCTAACTCTTAAAGGAAAACCTAGCCATGGCACAAAATTGCATGAAACAACAAGCAGATCATCACCATAGTGAAACATGTTTTGAAGTAGGTGATTGGGTATTTTTAAGTCTGCAACCATACAAATAGATGTCCCTCAAGCAAGCTAAGAAGGATAATAAATTATCACTGAAGTACTATGGACCTTATAAGGTGTTGAAAAAGATTGGTACTATGGCATACAAATTGGAGTTGTCTGCATCTTCGCGAGTACAACCTATTTTCCATGTTTCATGCTTAAACAAGGTTATAGGTGACAATATCCCAATTCAAACTATATTTCCAGAACTTGAAGAGGAAGAAAAAATCATATTGGAGCCTGTAGCTATCACCGATACAATAATTTTCTAGCTGAGGAATAGATCAATTTCAAAGTATCTCATTAAGTGTAAGAAACTACATGTTGAAGATTCTACATGGGAAGATGATTCTTTTATATAGAAGCATCCAGAACTACTCAAGAGTTGAGGACAATACGTGTCTGAAGGGGAGATGCATGTTAATCCATAATTTGTGGCACATTACCCCTTAATTGGGGCATATTACATTAGTATTGTTATTTTATTTATGTCGGCTTGAGTCCATTAGTTGTAATTGTACCTCCTAGTCTCCTATATATACCAAGGGGACCTTTTCATTTGGAATCATCTTGTATTTGTAAATTCATATGATATATAAGGAGGTTTTCCCCTCGAAAAGGCCCTTGAAGAGGCTTATGATCTAAATTTATCTCTTTTCCAGGGCGTTGAGTACTTATTCTGAGGTTTTTATGCTATTTTGATATTTGGTTCTTAACAAAATTTATCCAAATGACCATGTTGGTTGGGGTCATGGATTTTTCCCCACAGGGATTTTACCACATAAAAACATCTATGTGTTAATATTTGATCTAGTTGTGTGAGTGGTTACTGAAGGTATTTATCCTCTATTGGAATACATGTGTTGTTGAACATGGTATCATAACTCATTTGAAGACCCACTCCCATTGTAGATCGAGATCATGAAGCCATGTTGTTGCATATCTAGTTTATTCCATTTATGTACATTTCAAGGCTGAGAGAACTATTCCATTGTTTCTGGAGAATTTATTTAAGTTAGAAATGCCTTTCGTTTTACTTGAAATGGTTTTCATTTTCCTAAGATACAACGTCATTCAGATTCAGAGGTATAAATCCTGAGTACCCTTTTAAATTTTTATAGAGATAATATTTTGGTTTTCTATTTTTTTTATTTCTTGGTTACTACTCTTTTTTATCTGCATATGCTCTTTTCCCTATGCTTTGTACGATATCAAAAAATCAGAAACATAGCGGAAAGGGTTTTCTCTATGCATGCTCTTTGTCATGTGCTCTGTGATCTCGGTAAATCAGAAATAGAGGGAAAACATACATTTTCTAGGTAATTTAATCGATATCTAACCCTTGTTGTTATCGAGAAGCGAAACTTTTTTCTTGTGTGATTTTTTTTTTTATGAGTATGTTTTCCAAGGTCGTCTTCAAAAACAAAAACAACCCCAATCCTCCTTCTTAACAATATAATGTGTTTTGCACCAGCTCACTTGGTTAAAAGTGTCTTTATTAAGTAAGAGGTCTTGAGTTCAAGTCTCTTTTTTTCTTACATTTTTTTTAAAAGTCCATAGGAGGAGTTCAATACACATGCACCAACTCATTTACAATTGTATCTATGATCAAATAAATCTTGTAGCTACTAGCGCATTTACCAATGTCCCTTTGAAAAGCATTGTCACACAATGCACTTTACGACCAACTTCATGGTCTACAATTCAGAGCTTAAACTCTTTAGAGGAATCACCAATGATCCTCTTTCAACAAAAATATATCATCATTCAAACCCATGCACAATAATTACCACTCTTTTTCCTTCCAAACCATGTCCATCTTCCCATGCTCAACCAATGTACCATAATAAGGAAAACAACAATAATAAGGGTTGATATATACAAAGACCATTTCCCGCATGCAGAAATATATAGTCTTGTAATTGAAGAAACAACCATGTATTCCATTCTTTGTAAAAAGAGGAAAAAGATATACCAACCACCCCCTTGTGAGTGTAGGGCCAACCCTTCATTCAAGAATCAACATGTGAAGAGATGAGAATAGGAGATAGTGGTGGTGGTTTTATAGACTGTCAAGAACCTCTTAGACTCCAAAAGTATTAATTATAATTTCATGAGTGGCATACAAAATTGTGAGAGATTAACTATTTTAGTGGCCAATAATATTGGACCATGTGTTCCATGTACATTCATCTTGGTATCATAAATGTTGTTCGACACACATGGATGTTTTCGAGGCCATTATTAGTTGGCAGTGTTATTTCCATGAAACCTTAGTTGTTTTGCATGTGAATAGATTGAAAAGTCATAGGTTGTCTTTGCAATTAAGATCCAATTAATCTTTATCCTCTAAACATTAACAAAATCAATTACTCTAGAAATAACCAATATGCATTTTCAAAAATATTTAGAAAATCTCCCACCATAAATACCAACGTCATTCAAATAACTCTAGACAATCTATATGCATTTAAAAAAAATATTATAAAAAATTCTTAAAATTGTGATATCAACATATTTTAAAAACTTGTAATGGGTATTGGGTAATATTCATTGCTATACTACATTTTGAACATTTCAAACCCCATTCATCTAAAATATGCACATATTATTAGTCCCGGCCTTTGGCCAAGGCGAGGACTATAGCTTTCGTCTTGGGGTCAAGGCCTGTTGACCATCTATTAGTGGGTACGTTTTGTTACATTAAATGGTGCGTTTTGCACAATTTTAATGTGAAACCTTTTATTACTTCAACTCTTTTAGCTTTTGTGCAAGGTTTTAACAAAATTATTTATTAAATTTTATTTTTTAGAAAAATGAAAATTTATTTTAAAAATTTTCAATTTACCTTTACTCATTTTGTTATTGGTTAAAACATTTTGACAGGACTTCATTAACCCTGGTGGAAGGCAAATTATTTTAGGTATTTGTTAGATATACAAATTAATTTAAATAAAAACTAATTTATGAGTGGTTGTTTTGAAAATTCACACTGCACATTCTCTGACTCTGCAGATCCATGCAATTGAGGCATACAAAATAATTTAATGTGATATGACTCTGCAGATCCATGCAATTGAGGCATACAAAATAATTTAATGTGATAAATATAGTCGAGCCAGGATACCTGTCATGTGATTTGCCACACCCTCTACACCCTCCACTTCCACCTAGTAACGTGCATGCAAGGATGGCGCCCGCGTATACAAGGGCTCCTGAGTGGAGAGAAAAAGGGCATAAACTCTTTACATTATCTGGATTTGCATCCTGCGCCCGATGAGAATGGTCTCTTCCACATCATTTTCTCTCGCTTTTGGCTTTCTCACTAAGTTCACTTCTGTTGCAGTTCGCCCTATTGTTGATCTCCCCTCGGTCGTTGCATTCGGCCTTCCACCCTATTTTTGATCTCACTTGCAGGGTATGTATGCCTGATTTATTTCTATCATGTTGCATTTGATTAAGATTCATTTATACAATGTTACAATTTTACTAACCATAATCAACAATATTAACATTTTGTTAGGAATTTTGAAGAGAAGTGAATTGAAAATCATGTTTATAATGAGTGAACATGTTAATTCTGCTACCATCTGTTACTTTTGTTGAGAAGGTAGGACTGTAATTAAATTGTCTGTTGTTCATATTTTCAGTGATCTGTCTCTAAGATTAATGACTTAAAAAATGAGATTACATTTTTTTATATGCTTCTACCTATCATGTTGACAGAGTGGGTAATGAGTGTTGGGAGGACTATGATAGAGGGAACTCTAAGCTCACATACAATGCAAGTTTCATTGAAAATTTTGTTCCATCTACTATTCATCTACTAGAGTGGGTAATGAGTGTTAGGAGGACTATGACAGAGGGAACTCTAAGCTCACATACAATACAAGTTTCATTGAAAATTTTGTTCCATCTACTATTCAATTGCAAGGTTAAAATTTGTTGTAATTTCATTTATAAAACTGAATTTCAAAAGATAAAAGATAAAAGATGTCAATTCTACAAAATACTTACCCATTGTTATTAAGGTAACAGAGGTAGAATGAAATGGGCATACAATACAATGGAGGTAGAATGAAATGGGCATACCTCTATTATTTCTCTTCGTTTATGGATTCCTTTTTGAACAAATAGGCCTTCCCATGCAGAATTAATGACAAGACCAATAATGACAACAATGGAGCCAACAATTGTTGATCTGATTTCTTTGATTGATTTGAAGGTGAAATGTAGTTTGAGAAACAATGTACAAATGTACAATGCTTGTCTCCTTGAAGGTGATCCTTTAAAGATTGACCAACGTACGTCGAGATGAAATGTTTTCAGGGTCTACCTATAAGCAGGATGAAATTGAGGCAATTGATATTCAAACAGGAGCTCAAACCTTGAAATAGACATATATTGGAATTGAAATGGCAGAAGCAATTGATGTAGCTAGAGGTGCATCGTGATCACTTAGCCAGGCCCCTCAAGTGTTATTATTAGTGTTGTTCTAACAAGTTGTGCTACCTTTCAGAGAAATAATTGGCCTACTTGCCCATAGATATATATTATGCCAATCACTGGTATTATGGTAAATTTCGTCGAGAAATCCCCAAGTGCAATTATCAGTGACAAAAATTATAAATTTACGCACTGCTGAAATCTAGTTTCGGATTTCCATCAAATTCACTGACAAAAAATTAACCACACAAAAAACACGGAGACTGTTTTACTGTGACTTGAACCCACGCAGAAGCCTTCAATCTCGAACAATTATGAGAAGCATGTCAAGACATAATTTTGACTGAAGTGAGAGCCAATAGCACCCTCATCGACTTCATTCTCCTGATAGTTGCTGACGCCATCTTTATACTGCCAATGCAAATTCTGGTGATGATTCCAAGCTGCAAACCCCTCCTTTTATAACAGTATTTCTACAGGAGGTATATTTTTATACCGTGTCATGGGGGGTTCAACTTGGCACCATTCCATGGCGTTGAGATGTAGGGAGCAAAGAGCGATAAGTGCATTAGGCTTAAAATTCATTCCTTTTTTTCCCTATATGTTGCATAATTCAAAGGGAATTAACAATACTTAGATATGGATAGAGATATATCACCACTCGCTCTGCAATTGTTGTGGGACTCATCACTCTCCATGTGCTCTCTTGCGGGAACGACCCTCCCTCGCTCTGCATTTGTTATGGGACTCATCTCTCTCCAATTTTGTGGAAACAGTGCTCAGTTGTGAGCTCATCACTCTCCATGTGCTCTCTTTA
>JASDQU010439467.1:21958-49446 GCA_032191745.1 Picea mariana
ACTAATATATCCTATCGCTTACACATCTAACTTATTTCTCCACCGAAAATCTTGAAGCCATATCCATTGGTCGACCTTTGTTGATCCAGATCTTCAACCCAGTCGACATCAACAAAGCCATGTACATCTAATTTACCACTGTCACCTCCAGGTTTTCCTTGGTAATATAGCATAGTCTATTGTTCCACACCAATACTTGAATATTGTCTTGATAGTTGTCCAATGCTCCTTTCCAGGTGTCGAGATGTACCTTCTCAACACTCCCAATGCATGGGAAATTTCTAGTTGAGTGCAGACCATCACATACATTAGACTACCAACCACACTTGCATAGGGAACATGTTCCATGTCCTCTATTTCTTCCTGTGTCTTTGGACATTGTTCAACAGTAATCCTTTCTCCCACAAGAATTGGCACCTTCATCGGTTTGCAATCTTGCATGTTGAATCATTTCAAAATTGTCTCAATATACTTCGTCTGATTCAACCAAAACTTTCTAGCGGCTCGATCTCTCTTAATCTCCATTGCCGTAATGAAGTTAGTTGCACCGAGATCCTTCATGTCGAACTTGGAGGATAGCTTCTTCTTCACCTCCTTTATTGGTTCCATGTTGTATCCAATCAACAACATGCCATCGACATACAAAGCTACATATATGAAATTCCCACCTTCTTCCTTGGAATATATGTAGTGATCAAATTTTCTTCTCACAAATCCAAAACTAAGGATTTATGTGTCAAAATTTTGGTACCACATCCTTGGCTATTTCTTTAGACCATAAAGGGATATTTTGAGTTTGCACGCCAACTCTTTCTTTCCCTTTACTACAAATACTTTAAGCTATTTCATGTAGATTTATTCTTCCAAGTCCCCATGTAGGAAAGTTGTCTTCACATCCATCTGTTCTATCTCCAGATTGAATGTTGCAACCAAAGAGATTAGTACTCTAATGGAAGTTAGTTTTTCAACAGGGGAAAAAATCTTACCGAAGTCGACTCCCTCGACTCGGAAATATCCTTTCGCTACTAGTCGATATTTGAAATTCTCGACTTGTCCTATGGCATTCATCTTCTTCTTGAACACCCACTTGCTACCAATGGGATTTATTCCACTAGGTAGCTTGAATAAATCCCATGTCTCATTCTTGTACAAGGATTCCATCTCTTCAATGATGGCATCCTTCCATAGTATACCCTCTGTCAAGCCAACTTCTTAACCAACTGAATTGGGCTCATCGTCGATGGTAGTTAAAACTAATGTGGAACGTAAGTCAGGAAGACTATACCTTTTGACTGGTTTTCTTTCTCTTTCTGACCTCCTTATCACTGGATTAAATTGTTCGACCGCTTCCTCATAATCAGTTGAATCATATGAATCATATTCTTCATTCCTCAGTTCAAACCACACTGTATCAGGATTATTCTCGGACTTACCTCCAACTTCTGTGAAGACCGCATCTTGACTGTACACTGTTGTCCTTAAATCAAGATCCCATAGCTTATATCCTTTCATCCCTTCTTTGTATCCGATGAAATTACATTTGACTACCTTCTTGTCTATCTTACTCATCTTTTCCTTGGGAACATGCACAAATGAATCACAAACAAATACTTTGAGATGTGCCACAGACGAATTCTTACTCGACCATATGTCATTTGGATTCGTTTCAACTAACGCAGACGAATGAGACATATTCACCTGATATCTTGCAATCTTGACTACCTTCGCCCAGAATTCTTGTGTGAGCCCAACACCACTGAACATGCTCCTTTCCTTATCCATAAACATTATGTTCATTCTCTTGGAAAATCCATTCTATTGTGGGGTATATGGTATGGTATTTTGGCGTGCTATGCCACACTACTTACAGAACTGATAAAATTCCTTTCCATAGAATTCACCACCATTGTTAGTTCTCAACATTTTAATTCTCTTATCTGTCTGGTTTTCCACAAGAGATTTAAACTCCTTAAATCTCTCGAAAAAATTTGATTTCTTCCTCAGGAAATATATCCACGTCTTCCTGGAAAAATCATCTATGAAGGAGACATAATACAAAGATCCACCAATTGAAGGCACTGTAACTGGGTCAAACACATCACTATGCACCAGTTCTAGAATCCCATTTTCCCCCATCGCTCCAAATGGGAACCTCACCCGACTTTGTTTCCCATATATGCAATGTTCACAAAAGTCAACTTCTAAACCACATTTAGGAAAACCTTGGACCATACCTTTGCTTTGCATAGTTCAAAGTCCTTTTTCTCCAGTGTGTCCCATCCTCTCATTCCATAGCTTGTTCAAGTCTATTTCATCATGTCTTTTCAAGTCTATTTGAACCAACTTAGCTTGATTCAAGTCTAGTTGTGTCGACATCGAATCGAGTCGAGTCATAGTCGAGTCGATTTAAGGAAAACAATGTTGTTTCATCCAGTCAAGCTGACATTCCCTAACAACTTGTACAAGGTACCAATCTGAACTCCCTTCATTAAGACCATCACATCTTTGACCATCTTCCAAGAATCCTTCTGAAACAAAGTATGCAAACCTTCATCACTCATCTTGCTGAGAGATATCAGATTTATTTCCAAACCCAGAATGTGTAACACACCTGGAAGGGTTATTTTCATCCCATTCTATAGTGTCAGTCAGACTCTTACCCATTTGACAATTTTGGTTGTCAAGTCGTCCCCCAAGAACAAATCACCCCCATCATATTGGTCATATTCACAGAACCATTATTTATGTTGTTTCATATGATAAGATGCTCCTAAGTCGATCAACCAAACATCTTGATTCAACTGTGTACTGGTTGATGTTAGGTACACATCACCTCCCTTGTCCAAGGTCATCTTTCTCTTAGTCTACTGCTTCTCATCAGATACAACATTGACTTATGTTGCCTTCAACTTACAATCCTTTTTATAATGCCAAACTTTACCACATTTCCATCATCTTCGCGTCGACTGAACTGGGGATTTAGATCTACCTTTCAACTTAAAATTTCTACTAGAGAATATGACTTTATCTCTGTCTATTGGTCAACCTCTCACTAACATAGCATCTTTGGTCGATCCTTCCATGTTCTTTCTTCTCGTTTCTTCTAAAAGTAGAGAAGAAACCATGTCCTCTAGTGCTAGTGTGGTTGTATTACTCCCAATAGACAAAAATAAGATATCCCAGGAGTTTGGCAAAGAAAATAATAGGATGATGCACCTCTCCTCATCAATGATCTTTATATCCACAAGAAATAATTGGCTTAACATGGTATTGAATGCATTTAAATGACCAGTCACTGAACTGCCATCACTCATCCTCATAAGATACCGTTTCTTTCTAAGAAACAACTTATTTACCAGAGATTTCGACTGGTATAAGCTTCCCATCTTGTCTCACAGTTTCTTGGTCGAATATTCACTCGATACATTCAACAACACCGAATATGCAAGACAAATCTGAGTCATACTTTTTTCTCTTCTTTCGAGTTTTTCCCATTCTTCCATCGACATGCATGTTGATTGGGTACCTGAATAAATTGTTTTCCATTGTTCTTGATCTACAAGAAGATCTTCCAGTTTAAGCTTCCAAATCTCAAAAGTCTGGCCATTGAATCATTCTATCTCTATTCTATAACCACACACCATTCTTTATTGTGATATTTAACACAATTTATGACTTACGACTCTTACTATACCTAGGGTTAGATTTCAGATTCAAGATTTGTAGATCAAGATCTAAGATACTCTCCAAAGCATTACATTGCTCTAATAACTCAATTTTCAAGGCAAACCTAAGCTCTGATACCACATGTCAAGAAATGAAAGACACTTCTACACTAATCCTAGTAGAAGATAAGAAGAATTTAATCAAGAACGCAAATGACACAAGCAATCACACAATACACTGAGATTTTACCTTAGAAAACCTTAACCAGGAAAACCAACATTCCTTTGAGCGTTTTTCTCTCTTTTTTTCTTAATCATTCTGAATAAAAGGTTACATGTCTAACCTTGGTCCACACCTAAGAAACAATTAATAGCATACCCTCTTTCATAGGCAAGAACAACCCTGTAGCCAATTCGGCTTACATATGCATGACCAAACACCTACAATTTACACATGCATTATCCTTTAAGGACTTACAACACGCCTACATATGATGTAGGAACTTGATGCAATGGAGACCATTTCTTCCCAAGAGGAGAGAAATTATCCAGGTGGATATCGGTGGCCATCCACCTATTCCACTGGCTCAAAGCCCAATTTCCATTTTGGCAGTTTTTTCCTAGTTTTTGGGTCCTAAACTTCTAGGGTTGTTTTGAGGCCGTAAACAACATTTTTTGGGCCTGCCACAATCACACTCTAGGATTTATCCAAAGTGGGATAAAACAATGTGTATTCCTCAGATAGTTCTTTCCAATGAGCTATTGTGCGCCTAGAACGAAGATCGTATGCAAAAGTTACGACCTATTGGCAACAATAATATAATTGTTATTTTTTCCATATCAATTAGATGATCTATATAGCTGCCTAACTAGGGTCATGAATTCTTATCACTCTTCATGAGCAGTTTCCAAAACGATAGTTGTAAGTTGTCACTTTTCCCTATTGTCTATTCATGCTTTGTTTTCATGACTGAAAGCATAAAAACTTGCGACTGTGATTACCATTATGTTTTAAAATTTCATTGAAGGCAAATTGTTCATATAGTTTATTATGGAGTTTTGATTCCATGCCATGAAGATGTTACTCTCTTTGTTTTGATCCTTTTAATTCTAAGAATATTTAAGAGATTGATGGTTTTATGAGCAAAGCACCCCCACGATTTGATTTTTTGTATGGTTTTGGTTTGATTCTTGGCTATGTTTCTTTTACAAAACTTTTGATTTTTCGATTTTTGACTTACCCAAACTTTGTGATCAAACCATGATGTGCACACTTATTTTCATTTTAATGTTTTTGTCATAGCTTGTACTGAATGCAAAGGTGGCATACGGTTTGCAGATTGCCATCATTTCTCAGGATGGCCTTGGGCTTCGCAAAACTTTTTCGCATGTATTTCAATTAAACGACCATCCCATTGTATGAGTCTTTACACCGTTCATTGTTGGGCTCGGGGTTATGGCTCTGTTTTGTTTTCACAAACCCTCCCTGTATGTTGTGTTTGTTTGATTACCCTCCCGTCCAGTATGTCTCCTGTCATGAGAATTGAGCCAAACGGTATCCAAACCCTACTCTTATACGATGATGCCAGAAGAGATTTGGAGAGAAGTGGTTGGCTCGTTTTCATTAGGAAGTTTTAGGGTTTTAATTTACAGGTTGCCCAAGAATTCGCGTTCTCCTTTGATGGTTGTAGGGCGAAATTTGGTGATGTGCAACTGGAGGTTACCGAGGAGTTCCTGAGTCAAGCCACAGGGTTACCAGCAAGCGGTCAAAAGTGGTTTAAAAACGTGAAAGTGGAAGAAGTTTCTTGGACCATGCTGTTTACATCTCGAAAAATAACATGCTGTGATAAAGGTATGCCCATTTCATTCCTAAAAGATCGGTGGCACAATTTGCTCGCTGTGGTAAAGAAATTTTTTACCTGTGAGGGACATTTCGGGCTTGTATTTTTGTACCATTTGCGTCTGCTTATGAGTTTTATGGATTTCCCTTTGAATATGCCATATTACTTACTCATGAGTCTTTATAAAATGGGGAAAAGATACAAGAAACACCGGTCAGACTCTAGCCTTTTTCATCACGGCCTAGTTAAAATCCTTCTCATACATCAATTAGAGTCACAGAATGATAGCTGGGATTCATTACTAACCCGAAATGGCTATAGTAACCCTGATACGGGGGAGGTAGATAAAATCATAGTTGAGGAGACCCTTGTCCACCCGATGGCATCTCTCTCTCCTCCCCAGACCTGTGTCCCTCCCCCTAATAGCGAATCCTTGATCGATCCGAAGGTCATTGAAAAGGCCTATCAACAGATTACACATCCTAACGACTGTGTTAAAAATGTAAAGAAACCTATAGGAAAGAGATCTAAAAGCAGTGTTGATATAACTTTTAAGAACAAAAGGGCTGGGAGATTGATATCGTGGAGTCTTCGTAATCAGACAAATTCTCATGCAAACGCGATCAACATGATTGAGGTTAATGAGAGTTCTGACTCTGAAATCGACAAATTCCTTGCAGAGGAAGACCCTTTGTCATTCGAGCCACACCCTGATCAACCCTATAACTTTGTCGATAATTTACCTCCCTCTTTGAAAGACAATCCAGAGTTTCTTGGTGTCAAGCTTTGCAATGAATCTACTATTCATATGGAGGGTGCTTTGGTCCACAATCTTGTTTGTTCTAATGCAACCACCACACAGTCAAAGTGTGAGGTCTGTCTATCATGGATTGATAGATATTATAGTGATATCCCAGTTCTACAGTCACGGGTTAAGGCTTTAAAAGATCAGGTCGATGTTTTAACGAGAGAAAACTTGAGGTTCGAGTCAGTTATTCAAGGCAAGGAAAAACGGATGAAGACCATAGGTCATGTGATATTTAAAAACATTGAGGATGCTACAACCATTGTAAATTCCAAGGTTTCATGATATGATTTGATTGCATGGTTAGAGGTATGATCTTTTAAATTAATAGCATGTTTGTTTTCATTCTTAAGTTAGATTATTTGGTTTGTTGAATAAACTATATTTCATTATTAAATTAGTCTGTTTTATTCATTAAATAAAATGAGATTTCATTTACTAAAATAACTAGCTACAGAATCGCAAGATTCTGTAGCCAGTTATGTTTATTCGAATTGTGTAAATTAATGACAGAAAACATATCTAAAATCTTTCTATTTTCCTTTTCTTTCAGGATATTTAGGGGTCCATGATTTCAAAATTGATCTAAGGCACTCTTAAAACCTTCTAGTTATATCTATGATGTATTTTGAATGAACAGAAATGAATTGTTGTTAGTTTTGGAGTATTTAGTAGGATCATGGCGGTTGCATCCCCCTTTATTTTTGGAAATAAATATTTGATCTCAAGAATAGAAACAGTTATCTTTCCTGACGCATGTATAAACCTATCATTTTGTAAATAGAAGCATCTCAGCCTGGGGCTGGAGTATGGACAATTACACACAAACTTGAATGGAACAGAATGCATATTACAGCTTTAGCTTTTGTGTATGATGTTTTAGTTTAAGTTATGTTTATTTTGATGTGATAATAGATGGTGATTTCTTTTTTTTTCACTATTTATTATGAGTTGAAATAATTCATTATTACACGTTGTCCATATGTCATGTTTCAGATACAATTTAGAGTGATCATCGATTCAATTCAAATTATGAGATTTATCTCTAATTTTCTGTTGAATGTTTAAATACAAGTTCTTACAAGAAGATTTATCTCATTGTAGTTACTTGTAAATCATAAGATCACTATGACTGTCTCCATTATACCTTCTGTTATCAAGACTCAGTTTCCAGCATATCGTTTCGCGTTTATTCGAAGCGACCTTAAGATTCATTGCAGGTTTACTTCTCGGATAAGGTGGCTGGATATTCTCTATTGTAGAGATGTTGGATGCATTAATAGGTTAGTCTGTTCTTTTATTTCATTTGCTTGCTTATTATAGAGGTTTTTATATATAGTGTAATTTTCACTATCTATATCTTTCTATTTAATTAAGTAGTTTAATATTTGATTTTATGAATGCATACAAACAAGAAAACAAATAAAAAAGCAAATAGTGTTTTCACTTTCTTACTTTCATCGAAAAGAACCATTAAACATTTGATTTTCTATGAGTACAGATTAAAACTCATTATTTGTATATATTGTATATATGATAAATAGAACTATTATATAAATATTAATTAGATAAACTGCATATATATATTTAGATGTACATATATATTTCAACGATTATTATTTAGTAATTTATTGCATTTCTTTTAGTTATTTTCGCTTCCGTTAGGATTTTAGATTGGCCAACAAAGCCATTAAACCCATCAGAGTGAATTAATCCAAACATCTTGGGTTAATTAGACAACCCTGGACCAGATTCACTCTTCCAGTTGACGAGCGATCAATTTCCCCCATCAACAAATGGCGCTAGAAGGAGGGCTTGAATACTATTAATGGCATGAGGAGGTCGCAAGACTCTTCCCCCCCCTACCCACTCACCTATAGTAACAAGAAGTCGTTCTAATGAAAACATTGTCCCTCAAACAACAACCACATCAAACGACAATCCATGGATCACCGTTGAACCAGTAACTCCAAACCCCCAGGGGCCAACGTACAAGAAATTGTTCGTCAATCCCTCATAAGGACGCACAGTGACTTGGCCATATCAGATAACCAGTTCGGCCTTTGAACCAACCATTAGACTTCTCTAATATCAGGGATCAACTTGAAGGTAATTATCTTACCCTAAACCCCACAGATCCAGATCACATCCTCACTCCTGCAGCAGGAGGATCTAGTATTCCACCATCACCACCTCCTTAATCTCCTTCTTCTTCTGGAGAAGAATCATCAGACGAAGGAAGTTCTTCATCTCAGCCTTCGACACCACCCACACCTATGGACAATCTGAAAAATCCCACTAGATCTTGGCTCGATCAAGATGTAGTGGCCATACCTGGGCCCCAACATCCTTTGCCTAAACATCTGGAGAAATGGATCCCTAAATTTGACCCAGATTCCAAGCAGATTGTTGAGGATCATATCAAAAAATTCATGCTAGCCATTAGGCTTCGTAGTGTTGAACATGAAGACGTAGTGTGTAGACTTTTTCCCTACACCTTTGAAGGCAATGCCTCTACCTGGTACTTTTCCCAACAACCCCACACCATCGTTTCATGGGATAGATTCGAGTCCTGTTTCCTTGAGAAATTTGGAGACGACAAATCTCCTGAAGTCCTGGTCATGGAACTCTCCAGTTTAAAGATGAACCCCAAAGAAAAGATAAAGGACTTTAATCAAAGGTTCCTAACATTAAAGAATCGAATCCCCATGGACTCGATGCCTACTGAAAATCTTATTGTCGCATAATACACGAAATCCTTACACCAAAACATAGTCATTTGGGTAAAAAGGTCCAAGAAATCCACATTGTTAGAAGCCTTCGAAGAGGCGAGTCAAATCGAGAAAGATATTCTCAGCCTAAAATACAATACATATAATGAGGCAGAGACTAGTACATCCTCCAAGAATAAAATCAAAATCCTTCCTAGACCTCCCCAAAACAAAACTCAATTAGATAGTTTGGATCTAGAAAGCTTACAGAAGGTTGTTCAAAAGTTGTCTAATCAGGTTATAGACTTGAGAATATCGGCTGAAGAAGCTTCTTCAAGCAAAGGGCCTTACAAACCCCCTTTTAGGAATCCTTTTCCCACAAACCGTCCTAACTCAAATTCTGAATGTCTATATCTAGAAAGCTTACAATTTGCTATTCAGATGATTCTAGAGGCACATGATAAATTGATTCCTCCTGAGATTCCTAAAGATGTGGTTGAACAAGAGATATTGGAAGAGGATGAATCCTCTCCCAACATTTTCGGGCATTTTTCAGATAGCATTTTTCAAGCTAATTTTGAAACAGTGCATCCTTACAATACCAGGAGCAAGACAACAAATAAGTCTTCTTCTGAAATCGAAACTAATGCACCTCAAAAATAGTCTAAATCAATTGAAACGAAACAGAATTCAATAGCCCCAAGTTTAGAGTATGATTTGATTAAGGATCTCAAAAAACTTAGAGCTAACATTTCTGTTTACGAATTATTAAAATTCCCTTTTCTTCTGCAAAAGATGCTGGAGAATATTGTAGAAAACAACAAAAACAACAATCTGAACAGCAACAAAATTGCTGAAAATAGCCCCAAAACACCTCAAAAGGTCTCCATCAAAACAACACTAGAGTCTTCTGATAAAAGAGACCTTGCTATAAAAAATGTAACAAATGCAGATAAACTAGTTTCAGGGGTTGCGACTAAAAAACAACAAACTTCTACTGTTAATACTCACAGAAATGTCCCACCCTTTTTGTTGACTTATGAAATTTTCAATAGGAATGTACATAACTATATGGTAGATTCAGGTGCATCGTCAAATGTAATGCCTTGGTCTGTCTGTCAACAAATTAATGTCGAAGTTCAACCGTCCAGCCTGAAAATTATTCATCTTGATCGAACTAGTGTTAAAGTAATAGGTGAATTAAAAAATGTGTTTATCAGATTATCATATAATCCTAAAGTCGATCAAGTTATTGATATTATTGTCATCTATATCCCCGAAGTATATGGATTGTTTTTAAGTAGAGATTGGTCCGAACAGCTACATGGTTATTTTGCAACCGATTGGTCTCACTTGTGTCTGCTCAAGAATGGAAAGCCTAACATAATCAAGGTAAATCATGAGCATTATCTTAAGTTCATGGTAACCGATTTAAATGATCCTAATGAACCATTCACTGCTTCCGCCAATTCACCTGAAATACAGGGGATGGACACTTTTTTCGGCAATTTCATGGCTGAAACTTCTACCATTACTGACCTGGAACAACAGTCTGAAATTAAGACATGCACATAGTCGACAACCTTCTCTTAGTGGTCACACGCACTTGACAAAAATCAAATATGGTCTCTTTACTTCAATGGATCTAAATCTAAGGAAGGAGCTGGTTAGGATGTGTGCTCATTGATCCAACATGTAACAAAACTTTGATCGCTTTCTGGTTAGAATTTGAATGCACAAACAATACGGCCGAATACGAGGCATTCCTACAAGGTCTCAAAAAAGCACTAGATTTGAGGCTTCAGAATTTGACTGTCTTTGGCGATTCAGAAATTGTGGTTAGATAGGTAAAAAATTCTATCCACTGTTTATCTCCACACCTAAAAAGCTATCAAACTGAGGTATGGAATTTAATGAATGAATTTTATGCATTTAACATTAATTCTATTCCAAGATTGAATAATTCTGAGGCTGATTTGTTAGCTAATGTCGCCTCTAAAATTTTTCCTGCAGAAGGCCTTTCTCCAATTGCGTTTTCCATCGAATTGTTGTTCGAACCATCCATCCCGAACAACATCACAAATTGGAGAGTCTTCAATGACGATCAACAGATCATCAGTTTTCTGCATATGGAAGAGACTTTACAAGGAGCAGTTATCGATGAAGGTACCCACGACGAAAACCTTCATGATTTTACGGTAATACCAGATCCAAGATCCCCGGAGTCTACATCGGATATGGTAAACTCTATCCCAAAATCTATGGTTAGATTAGAAAAATTTTATGATCTTCACGATAAATTCAGAAAATCAGTGAATTGTAAAACGAATAGTTCTTCCTTAACACGTGAAAAAGTAAATTTAGGAACTAAAGATAACCCACAGTGCATCAATTTGGGGTTGGGATGTTCTGAGAAAGAAAAGATAGCATTTATTAAGTTTTCTAAGGAATTTAAGAATGTCTTTGCCTAGACATACGACGACCTAAAGACCTTTGATCCTCCCATGGAACAAATCCTTCAACAAGTATCTGGTTCTGAATGATTATCGCTGCTGGATGGTTTTTCAGGGTATAACCAAGTCCTTATGTCTTCCCCAGACCAGCTCAAAACCACTTTCCGTACTCCATGGGGTACTTACGCTTATAGGAAGATGCCCCTTGGGCTCATAAATGCTGGTGCCACCTTTAAGAGAATGTTGGATATCGCTTTTCGCGGCTTAATCAATCAATCTGTACTAGTTTATCTAGATGATGTCACTGTCTTCTCAAAGAATAAAGGAGATCATCTAGCTCATTTAAGATCTGTTCTACAGCGATGTCATAAGTACGACATTTCTTTAAATCCTAAAAAATCTGTCTTCGCAGTAGAACAAGGTAAGCTCCTCAGATTCATTGTATCAAATGAAGGCATGATTATTGACCTTGAAAGGACCCAATTCATTTCAAAACTGCCCCCTCCCTCTTCCAAAAAGTCCATGCAATCTTTCCTAGGTCAGATAAACTTTGTTAGGAGGTTCGTCCCCAGCTTTTCAGAAATGGTCAGACCATTACAAAATTTAATAAAAAAGGATGTACAGTACCATTGGGGATCTTTAGAAATTCAGGCTTTTGACTCAATAAAAAAGGTTATAGTAGATGCTCCTTTTCTAATGAGCCCTGATTTTTCGCGAGACTTCACCCTTTACACGTTTGTCTCTGATCGGTCTTATGTTGTTTTCCTAACCCAAATGAATGCTAAAAACAAGGAAGTCCCATTTGCCTTTATGAGCTCAACCTTTAAGGGAGCAGAACTTAATTACCCAACAGTAGATCAGCAGACCTATGTTGTTTTTAAAGCGGTAAAACACTTTTGATCTTATCTGCTAAAATCTAGGACAAAAATCAATGTTCCTTACCCCACTGTTAGAAATTTGTTAGTACAGAAAGAACTGGGTGAAAAAAGGGCAAACTGGGTCACCTCCTTACAAGAATACGACATAGAAATTACCCCAGCACAAATTGTTATAGGCCAAGGTTTATGTAAATTGATTGTTGATTCAGCTATAGGACAACAAAATGAAACTAATATGTTAATTCAAGATCAACACAATCAAAATCAAATCTTTTGTGCACAAAACCTTACTAGTCCTTCATACGATGACATAAAGTTTTATCTTATGCACGAATCAGCTCCCCGGCACCTTGATCCAAAAGAGAGGAGAGCACTGAGATTAAAATCTTCTTTTTTTTAGCTGGTAAACAGTATTTCGTTTCGCCAAAATTTCAATGGAATACTTATGCGCTGTCTTGAAAAAGATGAAGCAGAAAAAGTCTTATTGGAATTACACGCAGGGGAAGCTGGTGGGCATTTCAGTGGAGACACCACTTCCCACAAAGTATCAAGAGAAGGTTATTATTGGTCCACTCTTTTCAAAGATGCCCATGCCTTATGCCGCAAGTGTGCAATCTGTCAAAAGGCATCTGGACGAGTACAAAAACCAGCATTCCCGTTGCAACCAGTTTCGGTAGACGCCCCTTTTTAGCAATGGGGCCTCGATATTATAGGCCCAATTAACCCAACATCCTCGCAGCAACATAAATACATCATAACAACCACAAATTATTTCACCAGATGGTCCGAGGCTGTGCCATTAAAAGATGTAAACACTAGCCAAGTAATATCCTTCCTGAATTCAAATATTATCACTCATTTCGGTATTCCTGAATGCCTAGTATTTGATAATGCTTCCTATTTTTCATCTCTCGAAATCAGTGATTTCGCTTTAGAGAAAGGAATAAAATTAAAATACTCTGCCAGCTATTACCCTCAAGGTAATGGTTTGGCGGAATCAACTAATAAAAACCTGATCAAGATCATCAAGAGAACGGTCTCCAAAAACCACAAAAACTGGCATAATGCACTATTTAATTCAATCTGGGCTGATAGGGTAACTCCTAAAACTGTTGTTGGCAATTCAACCTTTTTTCTCGTTTACGGAAGGGAAGTGATTCTTCCACCACATGTCCTTCTTCCATCTATGTAGTTATCACAGAAGGTGCAAGAAGAAAACTATCCTCCCTTGGAAAGTTGGATTAATGCTTTGTTGAAGTTAGAGGAAGTAAGGGCTCAAGCAAAATGAAAATTGGATCAACATGAACTCATTGTTAAAAAATGGTTTGATTCCAATTTTGCCTCTGATAGAAATTTTGAGGTAGGCGATCTTGTCCTTAAGTGGTTGGGACCATTTTTAATTGCTGAAAAACTAGGTCCCAGTTCCTTCTGCCTGCAAAATTTAGAGGGACAGCCAGACACCTTCTCGATGAATGGCCAAGCTCTCAAAAAGTATTTTACCTGACAACTCTCCCATGCACCTTTTGTAAATATTTTCTATTTTGGTTTCCTTGCTGCTTGTTTTTATTTTCTGGTTTGTTTTTCTTTTCATTCCTGTTTATCGGTCTTTCTTTTTGAAACAAACATGCCTGCACCATGAGCTAGCTCAGACAAAGAAAACATAATACTTCCCCTCAAAAATAGCTGCTAAAAGTTGTCAAAACATTAATTGTTGTATTTCTCTCAAATTGTAGCTTGGTTAGAGAGGACTTTTTGTTTGAAAGCTGTTTTCTCGGTTTCAATCTGCACTTGAAAGTATTCATGACCATCTTTAAAAATATTGTTACACTGTCCCTGTTCTTTAAGAGAGCAACTCAACAAAGTCTCCCTGTTCTTGAAAATTATTTTTATTAATAAACTATTTTTGGATCTTAATGAAGGACAACACAAAATTTTTTAAGGTCTGTGATATATCAAGGTGTGTTAAAAACTGGAATTTTCAGTATCACCCTGCTCAGTTGAATATCTTTAAAAATATGCTAGAATTTGAATAATGTTTCAGAGAGCTGTGGGAAGTGTTTGTAAACCCGCTGGGATACTGAACAGGTCTGATGGCAGTGGGTAAATACATGCATGACGCCAATACAACTTTGCCGAGGTACTGAACAGGCCTGCTGGCAGCGAAACAATGTCAGGTAAAAGAAAATTCTCAGATATGAATTTCGTTTTGGCCCTAAGCGTCCTTCGTTCTGATCTAAAATTTCTTAACATGATACAAACATCAGAGTGGGTTAATTGACATCCCTGTCGAGGCTATGAATGCCTGCTGGCAGCAGTGGCCCTGTCAACAGTATTGGAGATTTTAACTTAACATCGTGGCTTTCTTTAGCCAAGTTTGTCACCAGTTTTCGTTTCTTTAAAAATAAAAGTTATCTGAAACTGGACTGCGTCATGATTATTTAAAATGTTCAAATGACTTTTCAGTTGTTATTCGATTTGAATTTTTTAGATTTTTCTAACCTGAACTTGTTCATGTAACAACGATAACTTTTTCTCCCAGCATGTTGCCATTGTTGGCAACAATAATATAATTGTTATTTTTTCCATATCAATTAGATGATCTACATAGCTTCCTAACTAGGGTCATGAATTCTTATCACTCTTCATGAGCAGTTTCCAAAACGATAGTTGTAAGTTGTCGCTTTTCCCTATTGTCTATTCATGTTTTGTTTTCATGACTGAAAGCATGAAAACTTGCGACTGTGATTACCATTATGTTTTAAAATTTCATTGAAGGCAAATTGTTCATATAGTTTATTATGGAGTTTTGATTCCTTTCCATGAAGATGTTACTCTCTTTGTTTTGATCCTTTTAATTCTAAGAATGTTTAAGAGATTGATGGTTTTATGAGCAAAGCACCCCCACAATTTGATTTTTTGTATGGTTTTGGTTTGATTCTTGGCTACGTTTCTTTTACAAAACTTTTGATTTTTCGATTTTTGACTTACCCAAACTTTGTGATCAAACCATGATGTGAGCACTTATTTTCGGTTTAATGTTTTGGTCATAGCTCATACTGAATGCAAAGGTGGCATATGGTTTGTAGACTGTCATCATTTCTCAGGATGGCCTTGGGCTTCGCAAAACTTTTTCGCATGTATTTCAATTAAATGACAATCCCATCGTATGAGTCTTTACAGTGTTCATTGTTGGGCTCGAGGTTATGACTCTGTTTTGTTTTCACAAACCCTCCCTATATGGTGTGTTTGTTTGATTACCCTCTCGTCCAGTATGGCTCTTGTCGTGAGAATTGAGATAAATGGTATCCAAACCCTACTCTTATACGATGATGCCAGAAGATATTTGGAGAGAAGTGGCTGGCTCATTTTCATTAGGAAGTTTCAGGGTTTTAATTTACAGGTTGCCCAAGAGTTCGCATTCTCCTTTGATGGTTGTAGGGCGAATGGTGATGTGCAACTGGAGGTTACCGAGGAGTTCCTGAGTCAAGCCACAGGGTTACCAACAAGCGGTCAAAAGTGGTTTAAAAACGTGAAAGTGGAAGAAGTTTCTTGGACCATGTTGTTTACATCTCAGAAAATAACAAGCTATGATAAAGGTATGCCCATTTCATTCCTAAAAGATTGGTGGCACGATATGCTCATTGTGGTAAAGCAATTTGTTACCCGTGAAGGATGTTTTAGGCTTGTATTTTTGTACCAATTGCGTCTGCTTATGAGTTTTATGGATTTTCCTTTGAATATGCCATATTACTTACTCATGAGTCTTTATAAAATGGGGAAAAGATACAAGAAACACCGGTTAGACTCTAGCCTTTTTCATCACGGCCTAGTTAAAATCCTGCTCATACATCAATTAGAGTCATAGAATGATAGCTGGGATTCATTCCTAACCCGAAATGGCTATAGTAACCTTGATACGGGGGAGGTAGATAAAATTGTAGTTGAGGAGACCCTTGTCGACCCGATGACATCTCTCTCTCCTCCCCAGACCTGTGTCCCTCTCCCTAACAACAAATCCTTGATCGATCCGAAGGTCATTGAAAAGGCCTGTCAACAGATTACACATCCTAATGACTGTGTTAAAAATGTAAAGAAACCTACAGGAAAGATATCTAAAAGCAGTGTTGATATAATTTTTGAGAACAAAAGGGTTGGGAGATTGATATCACAGAGTCCTCGTAATAAGACGAATTCTCATGCAAAAGCGATCAACATGTTTGAGGTTAATGAGATTTATAACTCTGAAATCGAGAAATTCCTTGCAGAGGAAGACCCTTTGTCATTCGAGCCACACCCTGATCGACCCTATAACTTTGTCGATAATTCACCTCCCTGTTTGAAAGACAATCCAGAGTTTCCTGGTGTCAAGCTTAGCAATGAATCTACTATTCGTATGGAGGGCGCTCCGGTCCAAAATCTTGTTTGTTCTAATGCAACCGCGACACAGTCAAAGTGTGAGGTCTATCTATCATGGATTGATAGATATTATACTGATATCCTAGTTCTACAGTCACGGGTTAAGGCTTTAAAAGATCAGGTCGATGTTTTAATGAGCAAAAACTTGAGGCTCGAGTCAGTTATTCAAGGCAAGGAAAAATGGATGAAGACCACAGATCGTGTGATATTTAAAAACGTTGAGGCTGCTACAACCATTGTAAATTCCAAGGTTTCATGATACGATTTGATTGCATGGCTAGAGGTATGATCTTTTAAATTAATAGCATGTTTGTTTTCATTCTTAAGTTAGATTATTTGGTTTGTTGAATAAACTATATTTCATTATTAAATTAGTCTGTTTTATTCATTAAATAAAATGAGATTTCATTTACTAAAATAACTAGCTACAGAATCGCAAGATTCTGTAGCCAGTTATGTTAATTTGAATTGTGTAAATTAATGACAAAAAACATATCTAAAATCTTTCTATTTTCCTTTTCTTTCAGGATATTCAGGGGTCCATGATTTCAAAATTGATCTAAGAAACTATTAAGACCTTCCAGTCATATCTATGATGTATTTTGAACGAACAGAAATGAATTGTTGTTAGTTTTGGAGTATTTAGTAGGATTAGGGCAGTTGCATCCCCCTTTATTTTTGGAAATAAATATTTGATCTCAAGAACAGAAACAATTATCTTTCCTGAGGCCTTTATAAATCTATCATTTTGTAAACTGAGGCATCTCGGCCTGGGGCTAGAGTATGGACAATTACACACAGACTTGAATGGAACAGAATGCATATTATAGCTTTAGCTTTTGTGTATGATGTTTTAGTTTAAGTTATGTTTATTTTGATGTGATAATAGATGGTGATTGCTTTTGTTTTCATTATTTATTATGATTTGAAATAATTCATTATTACATGTTGTCCATATGTCATGTTTCAGATACAATATAGGGTGATCATCGATTCAATTCAAATTATGAGATTTATCTCTAATTTTCTGTTGAATGTTTAAATACAAGTTCTTACAAGAAGATTTATCTCACTGCAATTACTTGTAAATCATAAGGTCACTGTGACTGTCTCCATTATACCTTCTGTTATCAAAACTCAGTTTCCAGCATATCGTTTCGCATTTATTCGGAGCGACCTTAAGATTCATTGCAGGTTTACTTATCGGATAAGGTGGCTGGATATTCTCTATTGTACAGACGTTGGATGCATTAATAGGTTAGTCTGTTCTTTTATTTCAGTTGCTTGCTTATTATAGAGGTTTTTATATATAGTGTAATTTTCACTATCTATATCTTTCTGTTTAATTAAGTAGTTTAATATTTGATTTTATGAATGCATACAAACAAGAAAACAAATAAAAAAGCAAATAGTATTTTCACTTTCTTACTTTCATCGAAAAGAACCATTAAACATTTGATTTTCTATGAGTACAGATTAAAACTCATTATTTGTATATATTGTATATATGATAAATAGAACTATTATATAAATATTAATTAGATAAACTGCATATATATATTTAGATGTACTTATATATCTCATCGATTATTATTTAGTAATTTATTGCATTTCTTTTAGTTATTTTTCGCTTCCCTTAGGATTTTAGATTGGCCAATGGAGCCATTAAACCTGATAGAGTGAATTAATCCAAACGGCTTGGGTTAATTAGACAACACCTGACCGGATTCACTCTTCCAGTTGACGAACGGTCAATTTCACCCGTCAACAAATGGCACTAGAAGGAGGGCCTGGATATTATTAATGGCAGGAGGAGGTCGCAAGAATCCTCCCCCACCTACCCGCTCACCTATAATAACAAGAAGTCGTTTTGATGATAACATTGTCCCTCAAACAACAACCACATCAAACGATAATCCAGGGATCACTGTTGAACCAGTAACTCCAAACCCCCCAGGGGCCGACGTACAAGAAATTGTTCGTCAATCCCTCATAAGGACGCACAGTGCCTTGGCCCGTATCAGACAACTAGTTCGGCCTTTAAACCAACCATTAGACTTCTCTAATATCAGGGAGCAACTTGAAGGTACTGATCTTACCCTAAACCCCACAGATCCATATCACATCCTCACTCCTGCAGCAAGAGGATCTGGTATTCCACCATCACCACCCCCTTCATCTCCTTCTTTTTCTAGAGAAGAATCATCAGACGAAGGAAGTTCTTCATCTCAGCCTTCGACACCACCCACAGCTATGGCTAATCTGAAAAATCTCGCCAGACCTTAGCTCGATCAAGATGCAGTGGCCATACCTGGGCCCCAACATTCTTTGCCTAAATATCCGAAGAAATGGCTCCCTAAATTTGACCCAGATTCCAAGCAGATTGTTGAGGATCATATCAAAAGATTCATGCTAGCCATTAGGATCAGTAGTGTTGAACACAAATACGTAGTGTGTAGACTTTTTCCCTACACCTTTGAAGGCAATGCCTCTACCTGGTACTTTTCCCAACAACCCCACACCATCGTTTCATGGGATAGATTTGAGTCATGTTTCCTTGAGAAATTTGGAGACAAAAAATCTCCTGAAGTCCTGGTCATGGAACTCTCTAGTTTAAAGATGAACCCCAAAGAAAAGATAAAGGACTTTAATCAAAGGTTCCTAACATTAAAGAATCGAATCCCCATGGACTCGATGCCTGTCGAAAATCTTATCATCGCATACTACACGAAATCTGTACACCAAAACATAGCCATTTGGGTAAAAAGGTCCAAGAAAGACACATTGTTAGAAGCCTTCGAAGAGGTGAGTCAAATCAAGAAAGATATTATCAGCCTAAAAGACAATCCCTGTAAAGAGGCAGAGACTACTTCATCCTCCAAGAAGAAAATCAAAATCCTTCCTAGACCTCCCCAAAAGAAAACTCAATCAGATAGTTCGAATCTAGAAAGCTTACAGAAGGTCATTCAAAAGTTGTCTAATCAGGTTATAGACTTGAGAAGATTGGCTGAAGAAGCTTCTTTAAGCAAAGGGCCTTACAAACCCCCTTTTAGGAATCCTTTTCCCACAAGCTGGCCTAACTCAAATTTTGAATGCCTAAATCTAGAAAGATTACAATCTACTATTCAGATGATTCTAGAGGCACATGATAACTTGATTCCTCCCGAGATTCCTAAAGACATGGCTGAAAAAGAGATAGTGGAAGAAGATGAATCCTCTCCCAACATTTTAGGGAATTTTTCGGATAGCATTTTTCAAGCTAATTTCGAAACAGTGCATCCTTACAATAGCAGGAGCAAGACAACAAATAAGTCCTCTTCTGAAATCGGAACTAATGCACCTCAAAAATAGTCTAAATCAATTGAAACGAAACAGAATTCAAGAAACCCAAGTTTAGAGTATGATTTGATTAAGGATCTCAAAAAACTTAGAGCTAACATATCTGTTTACGAATTATTAAAATTCCCTTTTCTTCTGCAAAAGATGTTGCAGAATATTGCAGAAAACAACAAAAACAACAATCCGAACAGCAACAAAGTTGCTGAAAACAACCCCAAAACACCTCAAAAGGTCTCTGTCAAAACAACAGTACAGTCTTTTGATAAAAGAGACCTTGCTGTAAAAAGTGTAACAAATGTAGATAAACTAGTTTCAGGGGCTGCGACTAAAAAACAACAAACTTCTGTTGTTAATACTCGCAAAAATGTTCCACCCTTTTTGTTGACTTTTGAAATTTTCAATAGGAATGTACATAACTATATGGTAGATTCAGGTGCATCGTCAAATGTAATGACTTGGTCTGTCTGTCAAAAAATTAATGCCGAAGTTCAACCATCCAGCCTGAAAATTATTCAGCTTGATCAAACTAGTGTTAAAGTAATAGGTGAATTAAAAAATGTGCTTATCAGATTATCATCTAATCCTAAAGTCGATCAAGTTATTGATATTATTGTTGTCGATATCCCCAAAGTATATGGCTTGTTTTTAAGTAGAGATTGGTTCATACAGCTACAAGGTTATTTTGCAACTGATTGGTGTCACTTGTGGCTTCCCGAGAATGGAAAGCCTAACATAATCAAGGTAAAATGTGAGCGTTATCTTAAGTTCATGATAACCGATTTAAATGATCCTAATGAACCATTCACTGCTTCCACCAATTCACCTGAAATATAGGGGATGGACACTTTTTTTGGCAATTTCATGGCTGAAACTTCTACCATTACTGACCTGGAACAACAGTCTGAAATTATGACATGCACACAGTCGACAACCTTCTCTCAATGGTCACACGCACTTGACGAAAATCAAATCTTGTCTCTTTACTTCGATGGATATAAATCTAAGGAAGGAGCTGGTGTAGAGTGCGTGCTCATTGATCCAACAGGTAACAAAACTTTGATTTCTTGCCGATTAGAATTTGAATGCACAAACAATACGGCCGAATACGAGGCACTCCTATAAGGTCTCAGAAAAGCACTAGATTTGAGGATTCAGAATTTGACTGTCTTTGGCGATTCAAAAATTGTGGTTAGACAGGTAAAAAATTCTATCCACTGTTTATCTCCACACCTAAAAATCTATCAAACTGAGGTATGGAATTTAATGAACGAATTTTCTACATTTAACATTAATTCTATTCCGAGATTGAGTAATTCTGAGGCTAATTTATTAGCTAATGTCACCTCTAAACTTTTTCCTGCAGAAGGCCTTTCTCCAAATGCATTTTTCGTTGAATTGTTGTTCAGAACATCCGTCCCGGACAACATGACAAATTGGAGAGTCTTCGATGACGATCAACAGATCATCAGTTTTCTGCATATCGAAGAGACTTTCCAAGGAGTAGTTATCGATGAAGGTACCCACGACGAAAACCTTCGCTATTTTACGGTAATACCAGATCTGAGATCCCCGGAGTCTACATCGGATATGGTAAACTCTAACCCAAAATCTGTGGTTAGATTAGAAAAATTTTATGATCTTCACGATAAATTCATAAAATCAATGAATTGTAAAATAAATAGTTCTTCCTTGACACATGAAAAAGTAAATTTAGGAACTAAGGATAACCCATAGTGCATCAATTTGGGGTTGGGATGTTCTGAGAAAGAAAAGATAGCATTTATTAAGTTGTTTAAGGAATTTAAAGATGTCTTTTCCTGGACATATGACGACCTAAAGAACTTTGATCCTAACATCATACGACACATTATTCCCATGAAACCCCAGACCCAACCTTTTTAACAGAAGTTAAGAAAGATGCACCCAAAACTTGAACCAATAGTCAAGAAAGAATTAAGCAAACTCTTGAATGCTAAAATAATCTTCCCAGTAAGACATACACAGTGGGTCTCTAATCTTGTCCCTGTAAGAAAGAAGAGTGGTGAAATCCGACTATGTGTCGATTTTCAAAATTTAAACCAAGTGTCTGATAAAGACAACTACCCTGTTCCTCCCATGGAACAGATCCTTCAACAAGTATATGGTTCTGAAAGATTATCACTGCTGGATGGTTTTTCAGGGTATAACCAAGTCCTTATGTCTTCCCCAAACCAGCTCAAAACCACTTTCCGTACTCCATGGGGTACTTACGCTTATAGGAAGATGCCCTTTGGGCTCATAAATGTTGGTGCCACCTTTCAGAGAGTGATGGATATCGCTTTCCGTGGCTTAATCAATCAATCTGTACTAGTTTATCTAGATGTTGTCACTATCTTTTCAAAGAATAAAGGAGATCATCTAGCTCATCTAAGATCTGTTCTACAACAATGTCGTAAGTACGACATTTCTTTAAATCCTAAAAAATCTGTCTTCACAGTAGAACAAGGTAAGATCCTTGGATTCATTGTATCAAATGAAGGCATGATTATTGACCCTGAAAGGACCCAAGTCGTTTCAAAACTGCCCCCTCCCTCTTTCAAAATGTCCATGCAATCTTTCCTAGGTCAGATAAACTTTGTTAGGAGGTTCGTCCCTAGCTTTTCAGAAATGGTCAGACCATTACAATATTTAATAAAAAAGGATGTACAGTACCATTGGGGACCTTTAGAAAGTTAGGCTTTTGACTCAATAAAAAAGGCTATAGTAGATGCTCCTTATCTAATGAGCCCTGATTTTTCGTGAGACTTCACCCTTTACATGTTTGCCTTTGATCAGTCTTATGCTATTGTCCTAACCCAAATAAATGTTGAAAACAATGAAGTCCTAATTGCCTTTATGAGCTCAGCCTTTAAGGGAGCAGAACTTAATTACCTAGCAGTAGATTAGCAAGCCTATGCTATTTTTAAAGCGGTAAAACACTTTCGATCTTATCCGCTGAAATCTAGGATGAAAATCATTGTCCCTTACCCTGCTGTCAGAAATTTGTTAGTACAGAAAGAACTGGGTGAAAAAAGGGCAAACTGGGTCACCTCCTTACAAGAATACGACATAGAAATTACCCCAACACAAATTGTTAGAGGCCAAGGTTTATGTAAATTGGTTGTTGATTCAGCTATAGAACAACAAAATGAAACTGATATGTTAATTCAAGATCAACAAAATCAAAATCAAATCTTTTGTGCACAAAACCTTACTAGTCCTTGGTATGATGACATCAGGTTTTATCTTATGCATGGATCAGCTCCCCGACACCTTGATCGAAAAAAGAGGAGAGCACTGAGATTAAAATCTGCTTCTTTTCAGTTGGTAAACGGTATTTTGTTTCGCCAAAATTTTGATGGAATACGTATGCATTGTCTTGAAAAAGATAAAGCAGAAAAGTCTTATTGGAATTACACGCAAGGGAAGCTAGTGGGCATTTCAATGGAGACTCCACTACCCACAAAGTATTAAGAGTAGGTTGTTACTAGCCCACTCTTTTCAAAGACGCCCATGCCTTATGCCACAAGTGTGCAGTCTGTGAAAAGGCATCTGGACGAGTACAAAAACCAACATTCCCACTACAACCAATTTTGGTAGACTCTCCTTTTCAACAATGGGGCCTCGATATTATAGGCCTAATTAACCCAACATCCTCGCAGCAACATAAATACATCATAACAACCACATATTATTTCACCAGATGGTCCGAGGCTGCGCCATTAAAAGCTGTAAACACCATCCAGGTAATATCCTTCCTAAATTCAAATATTATCACTCGTTTCGGTATTTCTGAATGCCTAGTATTTGATAATGCTTCCTATCTTTCATCTCTCGAAATGAGTGATTTCGCTTTAGAAAAATGAATAAAATTAAAATACTCTGCCAGCTATTACCCTCAAGGCAATGGTTTGGTGAAATCAACTAATAAAAACATGATCAAGATCATCAAGAGAACGGTCTCTGAAAACCACCAAAATTGGCATAATGCACTATTTAATGCAATCTGGGTTGATAGGGTAACTTCTAAAATTGTTCTTGGTAATTCCCCCTTTTTTCTCATTTACGGCAGGGAAGCAATTCTTCCACCGCATGTCCTTCTTCCATCTCTGCAGTTATCACAGAAGGTGCAAGAAGAAAAATGTCCTCCCTTGGAAAGTCAGATTAACACTTTGCTGAAGTTAGAGGAAGTAAGGGCTCAAGCAAAACGAAAATTGGATCAACATCAACTCATGGTTAAAAACTGGTTTGATTCCAATTCTGCCTCTGATAGAAATTTTGAGGTAGGCGATCTTGTCCTTAAGTGGGACAAACCTCATGAGGGGAAAGGAGAACATACTAAGTTTCAAAACCTGTGGTTGGGACCATTTTTAATTACTAAAAAACTAGGTCCCAATTCCTTTCACCTGCAGAATTTAGAGGGACAGCCAGACACCTTCCCGGTGAATGGCCAAGCTCTCAAAAAGTATTTTACCTGACAACTCTCCCATGCACCTTTTGTAAATATTTTCTGTTTTGGTTTCCTTGTTGTTTGTTTTTCTTTTCTGGATTGTTTTTGTTTTCATTCCTGTTTATCGGTCTTTCTTTTTGAAACAAACATGCCTGCACCACGGGCTAGCTCAGACAAAGAAAACATAATACTTCCCCTAAAAAATAGATGCTAAAAGTTGTCAGAACATTAATTGTTGCATTTCTCTCAAATTGTAGCCTGGTTAAAGAGGACTTTTTGTTTGAAAGGCGTTTTATCAGTTTCAATCTGCACTTGAAAGTATTCACGACCATCTTTAAAAATCTTTTTACGTTGTCCCTGTTCTTTAAGAGAACAACTCAACGATGTCTCCCTGTTCTTGAAAATTAATTTTATTAATAAACTATTTTTGGATCTTGATGAAGGATAGCACGAAATTTTTTAAGGTCTATGATATATCAAGGTTTGTTAAAAACTAGAATTTTCAGCGTCACCCCGCTCTGTTGAATATCTTTAAAAATATGCCAGAATTTGAAAATGTTTCAGAGAGTTGTGGGAAGTGTTTGTAAACCTGCCAGGATACTAAACAGGTCTGCTGGCAGCAGGTAAATACATGGATGATGCCAAGACAACTTTTTTGGGGTACTGAACCAGCCTGCTGGTAGCGAAGCAATGTCAGGTAAAAGAAAATTCTCAGATATGAATTTTGTTTTGGCCCTAAGAGTCCTTCGTTCTGATCTGAAATTTCTTGACAGGATACAGATGTCAGAGTGGGTTAATTGACATCCTTGTCGAGGCTATGAACGCCTGCTGGCAGCAGTGGCCCTGTCAATAGTATTGGAGATTTTAACTTAACATCGTGGCTTTCTTTTGCCAAGTTTGTCACCAGTTTTTGTTTCTTTAAAAATAAAGTTATCTGAAACTGGACTGCGTCATGATTATTTAATATGTTCAAATGAATTTTCAGTTGTTCTTCGATTTGAAGTTTTTCAGATTTTTCTAACCTAAACTCGTTCGTGTAACAGAGATAACTTCTTCTCCCATCATGTCATCATTGTTGGCAACAATAATATAATTGTTATTTTTTCCATATCAATTAGATGATATATATAGCTGCCTAACTAGGGTCATGAATTCTTATCACTCTTCATGAGCAGTTTCCAAAACGATAGTTGTAAGTTGTTGCTTTTCCCTATTGTCTATTCATGCTTTGTTTTCATGATTGAAAGCATGAAAACTTGCGACTATGATTACCATTATGTTTTAAAATTTCATTGAAGGCAAATTGTTCATATAGTTTATTATGGAGTTTTGATTCCTTGCCATGAAGATGTTACTCTCTTTGCTTTGATCCTTTTAATTCTAAGCATGTTTAAGAGATTGATGGTTTTATGAGCAAAGCACCCCCATGATTTGATTTTTTGTATGGTTTTGGTTTGATTCTTGGCTACATTTCTTTTACAAAACTTTTGATTTTTCGATTTTTGACTTACCCAAACTTTGTGATCAAACCATGATGTGAGCACTTATTTTCGTTTTAATGTTTTGGTCATAGCTTGTACTAAATGCAATGGTGGCATACAGTTTGCAGACTGCCATCATTTCTCTGGATGGCCTAAGGCTTCACAAAACGTTTTCGCATGTATTTCAATTAAACGACCATCCCATCGTATGAGTCTTTACAACGTTCATTATTGGGCTCGGGGTTATGGCTCTGTTTTGTTTTAACAAACCCTCCTTGTATGTTGTGTTTGTTTGATTACCCTCCTGTCCAGTATGGCTCCTATTGTGAGAATTGAGCCAAACGGTATCCAAACCCTACTCTTATACGATGATGCCAGAAGAGATTTGGAGAGAAGTGGCTGGCTCGTTTTCATTAGGAAGTTTTAGGGTTTTAATTTACAGGTTGCCCAAGAATTCACGTTCTCCTTTGATGGTTGTAGGGCGAAAATTGGTGATGTGCAACTGGAGGTTACTGAGGAGTTCCTGAGTCAAGCCACAGGGTTACCAGCAAGTGGTCAAAAGTGGTTTAAAAATGCGAAAGTGGAAGAAGTTCCTTGGACCCTGTTGTTTACATCTCAAAAAATAACAAGTTGTGATAAAGGTATGCCCATTTAATTCCTAAAAGATCGGTGGCACGTTTTGCTCGCTGTGGTAAAGCAATTTGTTACCTGTGAGGGATGTTTCGGGCTTGTATTTTTGTACCATTTGCGCCTGCTTATGAGTTTTATGGTTTTCCCTTTGAATATGACATATTACTTACTCAAGAGTCTTTATAAAATGGGGAAAAGATACACAAAACACCAATCAGACTCTATCCTTTTTCATCATGGCGTAGTTAAAATCCTGCTCATACATCAATTAGAATCACAGAATGATAGTTGGGATTCGTTCCTAACCTGAAATGGCTATAGTAACCCTGATACAGGGGAGGTATATAAACTCGTAGTTGAGGAGACCCTTGTCCACCCAACGACATCTCTCTCTCCTCCCCAGACCTGTGTCCCTCACTGTGACTATGATTGTAAATCATAAGATCACTGTGACTGTGATTGTAAATCACTGTGACTGTGATTATAAATCATAAGATCACTATGACTATGATTGTAAATCATAAGATCACTGTGGTTGTCTCCACTATACCTTCTGTTATCAAAACTTAGTTTCCAGCATATCGTTTCGCGTTTATTCGGAGCGACCTTAAGATTCGTTGCAAGTTTACTTCTCGGATAAGGTGGCTGGATATTCTCTATTGTACAGACGTTGGATGCATTAATAGGTTAGTCTGTTCTTTTATTTCATTTTCTTGCTTATTATAGAGGTTTTTATATATAGTGTAATTTTCACTATCTACATCTTTCTGTTTAATTAAGTAGTTTAATATTTGATTTTAT
>JASDQU010439467.1:49466-65316 GCA_032191745.1 Picea mariana
AAGAAATGGTTTGATTCCAATTCTGCCTCTGATAGAAATTTTGAGGTAGGCGATCTTTTCCTTAAGTGGGACAAACCTCATAAGGGGAAAGGAGAACATACTAAGTTTCAAAACCTGTGGTTGGGACCATTTTTAATTGCTGAAAAACTAGGTCCCAGTTCCTTTCGCTTGCAGAATTTAGAGGGACAACCAGACACCTTCTTCATGAATGACCAAGCTCTCAATAAGTATTTTACCTGAAAACTCTCCCATGCACCTTTTGTAAATATTTTTTGTTTTGGTTTCCTTGTTGTTTGTTTTTTTTTTCTAGTTTGTTTTTGTTTTCATTCCTGTTTATCGGTCTTTCTTTTTGAAACAAACATGCCTGCACCACGGGCTAGCTCAGACAAAGAAAACATAATAGTTCCCCTCAAAAATAGCTGTTAAAAGTTGTCAGAACATTAGTTGTTGTATTTCTTTCAAATTGTAGCTTGGTTAAAGAGGACTTTTTGTTTGAAAGGCGTTTTCTCGGTTTCTTTTACAAAACTTTTGATTTTTCAATTTTTGACTTACCCAAACTTTGTGATCAAACCATGATGTGAGCACTTATTTTTGTTTTAATGTTTTGGTAATAGCTTGTACTGAATGCAAAGGTGGCATACAGTTTGTAGACTTCCATCATTTCTCAGGATGGCCTTGGGCTTCGCAAAACTTTTTCGCATGCATTTCAATTAAACGACCATCCCATTGTATGAGTCTTTACAACGTTCATTGCTGGGCTCAGGGTTATGGCTCTGTTTTGTTTTCACAAACCCTCCCTATATGCTTTGGTTGTTTGATTACCCTCCCTTCTAGTATGGCTCCTGTCATGAGAATTGAGCCAAACAGTATCCAAACCCTACTCTTATACGATGATGCCTGAAGAGATTTGGAGAGAAGTGGTTGGTTCGTTTTCATTAGGCAGTTTCAGGGTTTTAATTTACAGGTTGCCCAAGAATTCGCATTCTCCTTTGTTGGTTGTAGGGTGAAAGTTGGTGATCTGCAACTGGAGGTTACCGAGGAGTTCCTGAGTCAAGCCACAGGGTTACCAGCAAGCAGTCAAAAGTGGTTTAAAAACGTGAAAGTGGAAGAAGTTCCTTGGACCCTGCTGTTTACATATCGGAAAATAGAAAGCAGTGATAAAGGTATGCCCATTTCATTCCTACAATCTCAGTGGCACGATTTGCTCGCTGTGGTAAAGAAATTTGTTACCTGTGAGGGACGTTTCGGGCTTGTATTTTTGTACCATTTGCATCTGCTTATGAGTTTTATGGATTTCCCTTTGAATATTCCATATTACTTACTCAGGAGTCTCTATAAAATGGGGAAAAGATACAAGAAACACCGGTCAGACTCTAGCCTTTTTCATCACGGCCTAGTTAAAATCCTGCTCATACATCAATTAGAGTCACAAAATGATAGCTAGGATTCATTCCTAACCCAAAATAACTATAGTAACCCTGATACGGGGAGAGTTAGATAAACTCATAGTTGAGGAGGCCCTTGTCCACTCGACGACATCTCTCTCTCCTCCCCAGACCTGTGTCCCTCCCCCTAATAGAAAATCCTTGATCGATCCAAAGGTCATTGAAAAGGCATGTCAATAGATTACACATCCCAATGACTATGTTAAAAATGTAAAGAAACCTACAGGAAAGAGATCTAAAAGTAGTGTTGATATGAGTTTTAAGAACAAAAGGGCTGGGAGATTGATATCGTGGAGTCTTCGTAATAAGATGAATTCTCATGCAAACATGATCAGCATGATCGAGGTTAATGAGAGTTATGACTCTGAAATCTACAAATTCCTTGCAGAGGAAGACCCTTTGTCATTCGAGCCACACCCTTATCAACCCTATAACTTTGTCGATAATTTACCTCCCTATTTGAAAGACAATCCAGAGTTTCTTGGTGTCAAGCTTTGCAATGAATCTACTATTCGTATGGAGGGCGCTCTGGTCCAAAATCTTGTTTGTTCTAATGCAACCGCCACACATTCAAAGTGTGAGGTCTGTCTATCATGGATTGATAGATATTATACTGATATCCCAGTTCTACAGTCACATGTAAAGGCTTTAAAAGATCAGGTTGATGTTTTAACGAGCGAAAACTTGAGGCTCAAGTCAGTTATTCAAGGCAAGGAAAAACGGATGAAGACCACAGGTCATGTTATATTTAAAAACATTGAGACTGCTATAGCCATTGTAAATTCCAAGGTTTCATGATATGATTTGATTGCATGGTTAGAGGTATGATCTTTTAAATTAATAGCATGTTTGTTTTCATTTTTAAGTTAGATTATTTGGTTTGTTGAATAAACTATATTTCATTATTAAATTAGTCTATTTTATTGATTAAATAAAATGAGATTTCATTTACTAAAATAACTAGCTACAAAATTGGAAGATTCTGTAGCCAGTTATGTTAATTCGAATTGTGTGAATTAATGACAGAAAACATATCTGAAATCTTTCTATTTTCCTTTTCTTTCAGGATATTCATGGGTCCATGATTTCAAAATTGATCTGAGGCACTCTTAAGACCTTCCATTCATATCTATGATGTATTTTGAATGAACGGAAATGAATTGTTGTTAGTTTTGGAGTATTTAGTAGGATCAGGGCAGTTGCATCCCCCTTTATTTTTGGAAATAAATATTTGATCTCGGGAACATAAACAGTTATCTTTCCTAAGGCCTTTATAAACCTATCATTTTGTAAACATAGGCATCTCGGCCTGGGGCTAGAGTATGGACAATTACACACAGACTTGAATGGAACATAATGCATATTACAACTTTAGCTTTTGTGTATGATGTTTTAGTTTAAGTTATGTTTATTTTGATGTGATAATAGATGGTGATTGCTTTTGTTTTCATTATTTATTATGATTTGAAATAATTCATTATTACATGTTGTCCATATGTCATGTTTCAGATACAATATAGGGTGATCATCGATTCAATTCAAATTATGAGATTTATCTCTAATTTTCTGTTGAATGTTTAAATACAAGTTCTTACAAGAAGATTTAACTCGCTGTAGTTACTTGTAAATCATAAGATCACTGTGACTGTCTCCATTATACCTTCTGTTATCAAAACTCAGTTTCTAGCATATCGTTTCGCGTTTATTCGGAGCGACCTTAAGATTCGTTGCAGGTTTACTTCTCGGATAAGGTGGCTAGATATTCTCTATTGTACAGACGTTGGATGCATTAATAGGTTAGTCTGTTCTTTTATTTCATTTGCTTTCTTATTATAGAGGTTTTAATATATAGTGTAATTTTCACTATCTATATCTTTCTGTTTAATTAAGTAGTTTAATATTTGATTTTATGAATGCATACAAACAAGAAAACAAATCAAAAAGCAAATAGTATTTTCACATTCTTACTTTCATCGAAAAGAGCCATTAAACATTTGATTTTCTATGAGTTCAGATTAAAACTCATTATTTGTATATATTGTATATATGATAAATAGAACTATTATATAAATATTAATTAGATAAACTACATATATATATATTTAGATGTACATATATATTTCAACGATTATTATTTAGTAATTTATTGCATTTCTTTTAGTTATTTTCCGCTTCCCTTAGGATTTTAGATTGGCCAACGGAGCCATTAAACCCATCAGAGTGAATTAATCCAAACGGATTGGTTTAATTAGACAACCCTAGACCGGATTTACTCTTCCAATTGACGAGTGGTCAATTTTTCCCGTCAACAAATGGCACTAGAAGGAGGGCCTGAATACTATTAATGGCACGAGGAGGATTCAAGAATCCTCCCCCACCTACCCTCTCACCTATAGTAACAAGAAGTTGTTCTGACGACAACATTGTCCTTCAAACAACAACCACATCAAACAACAATCCACAGATAACCGTTGAACCAGTAACTCCAAACCCCCTAGGGGCCAACGTACAAGAAATTGTTCGTCAATCCCTCATAAGGATGCACAATGCCTTGGCCCGTATCAGACAACCAGGTCATCCTTTGAACCAACCATTAGACTTCTCTAATATCAGGGAGCAAGTTGAAGGTATTGATCTTACCCTAAACCCCACGGATCCAGATCACATCCTCACTCCTACAGCAGGAGGATCTGGTATTCCACCATCACCACCCCCTTCATCTCCTTCTTCTTCTGGAGAAGAATGATCAGATGAAGGCTATTTTTCATCTCAGCCTTCGACACCACCCACACCTATGGCCAATCCAAATAATCCCGCCAGACCTTGGCTCGATCAAGATGTAGTGGCCATACTTGGGTCCCAACATCCTTTGCCTAAACATTTGGAGAAATGGCTCCGTAAATTTGACCCAGATTCCAGGCAGATTGCTGAGGATCATATCAAAAAATTCATGCTAGTCATTAGGCTCCATAGTGTTGAACACGAAGACGTAGAGTGTAGACTTTTTCACTACACCTTTGAAGGCAATGCCTCTACCTGGTACTTTGCCCAACAACCCCACACCATTGTTTCATGGGATAGATTCGAGTCCTGTTTCCTTGAGAAATTCAGAGACGACAAATCTGCTGAAGTCCTGGTCATGGAACTCTCTAGTTTAAAGATGAACCCCAAATAAAATATAAAGGACTTTAATCAAAGGTTCCTAACATTAAAGAATCGAATCCCCACGGACTCAATGCCTACTAAAAATCTTATCATCACATACTACACGAAAGCCTTACACCAAAACATAGCCATTCGGGTAAAAAGGTCCAAGAAAGCCATATTTTTAGAAGCCTTCGAAGAGGCAAGTCAAATCAAGAAAGATATTCTCAGCCTAAAAGATAATACCTGTAACAAGGCAGAGACTACTTCATCCTCCAAGAAGAAAATTGAAATCCTTCCTAGACCTCCCCAAAACAAAACTTAATCATATAGTTCGAATCTAGAAAGCTTACAAAAGGTCGTTCAAAAGTTGTCTAATTAGGTTATAGACTTGAAAAGATCGGCTAAAGAAGCTTCTTCAAGAAAAGGGCTTTACAAAAACCCTTTTAGGAATCCTTTTCCCACAAACCGACCTAACTCAAATTCTGAATGCCTAAGTCTAGAAAACTTACAATTTGCTATTCAGACGATTCTAGAGGCACATGATAACTTGATTCCTCCCAAGATTCCTGAAGACGTGGCTGAACAAGAGATAGTGGAAGAGGACAAATCCCCTCCCAACATTTTCGGGCATTTTTCGGATATCATTTTTCAAGCTAATTTCGAAACAGTGCATCCCTACAATACTAGGAGCAAGACAACAAATAAGTCTTCTTCTGAAATCAGAACTAATGCACCTCAAAAACAATCTAAATCAATTGAAATGAAATAGAATTCAGCAGCCCCAAGTTTAGAGTATGATTTGATTGAGGATCTCAAAAAACTTAGAGCTAACATTTCTGTTTACGAATTATTGAAATTCCCCTTTCTTCTGCAAAAGGTGTTGTAGAATATTGCAGAAAATAGCAAAAACAACAATCCGAACAACAACAAAGTTGCTGAAAATAGCCCCAAAACACCTCAAAATGTCTCCATCAAAACAACACTAGAGTCTTCTGATAAAAGAGACCTTGCTGTAAAAAGTGTAACAAATGTAGATAAACTAGTTTCAGGGGCTGCGACTAAAAAACAACAAACTTTTGTTGTTAATACTCCCAGAAATGTCCCACCCTTTTTGTTGACTTTTGAAATTTTCAATAGGAATGTACATAACTGTATGGTAGATTTAAGTGCATCATCAAACGTAATTCCTTGGTCTATCTATCAAAAAATTAATTCCAAAGTTCAACCGTCCAGCCTGAAAATTATTCAGCTTGATCGAACTAGTGTTAAAGTAATAGGTGAATTAAAAAATGTGTTGATCAGATTATCATCTAATCCTAAAGTCCATCAAGTTATTGATATTATTTTCGTCGATATCCCCAAAGTATATGGCTTTTTTTTAAGTAGAAATTGGTCCGAACAACTACATGTTTATTTTGCAATGGATTGGTCTCACTTGTGGCTGCCCAAGAATGGAAATCCTAAAAGAATCAAGGTAAATCGTAAGCGTTATCTTAAGTTCACGGTAACCGATTTAAATGATCCTAATGAACTATTCACTGCTTCCACCAATTAACCTGAAATACAGGGGATGGACACTTTTTTCAGCAATTTCATGGCTAAAACTTCTACCATTATTGACTTGGAACAACAGTCCAAATTTATGACATGCACACAGTCGACAACCTTCTCTCAGTGGTCACACACACCTGACGAAAATAAAATCTGGTCTCTTTACTTTGATGGATCTAAATCTGAGGAAGGAGCTGGTGCAGGGTGCGTGCTCATTGATCCAGCAGGTAACAAAACTTTGATCACTTGATGGTTAGAATTTGAATGCACAAACAATACGACCGAATACGAGGCACTCCTACAAGGTCTAAGAAAAGCACTAGATTTGAAGATTCAGAATTTGATTGTCTTTGGCGATTCAGAAATTGTCGTTAGACAGGTAAAAAATCCTATCCACTATTTATCTCCACAACTAAAAAGCTATCAAACTGAGGTATGGAATTTGATGAACGAATTTTCTGCATTTAACATTAATTCTATTCCGAGATTGAATAATTCGGAGGCTGATTTGTTAGCTAATGTCGCCTCTAAACTTTTTCCTACAGAGGGTCTTTCTCCAAACGTGTTTTCCGTCGAATTGTTGTTCAGACCATCTGTCCCAGACAACATCACAAATTGGAGAGTCTTCGACGATGATCAACAAATCATCATTTTTCTGCATATGGAAAAGAGTTTCCAAGGAGCAGTTATCGATATGGTAAACTCTATCCCAAAATCTGTGGTTAGATTAGAAAATTTTTATGATCTTCACAATAAATTCAGAAAATCAGTGAATTGTAAAACAAATAGTTCTTCCTTGATACATGAAAAAGTAAATTTAGGAACTAAAGATAACCCACAGTGCATCAATTTGGGGTTGGGATGTTGTAAGCAAGAAAAGATAGCATTTATTAAGTTGTTTAAGGATTTTAAAGATGTCTTTGCCTGGACATACAATGACCTAAAGACCTTTGATCCTAACATCATACGACACATTATTCCCATGAAACCCCAGACTCAACCTTTTCAACAGAAGTTAAGAAAGATGCACCCAAAACTTGAACCAACAATCAAGAAAGAATTAAACAAACTCTTGAATGCTAAAATAATATTCCCAGTAAGACATACACAGTGGGTCTCTAATCTTGTCCCTATAATAAAGAAGAGTGGTGAAATCCGACTATGTGTCGATTTCCGAAATTTAAAACAAGCGTATGGTAAAGACAACTACCCTGTTCCTCCCATGGAACAGATCCTTCAACAAGTATCTGGTTCTGAAAGATTATCGCTACTTGATGGTTTTTCAGGATATAACCAAGTCCTTATGTCTTCCACAGACCATCTCAAAACCACTTTCCGTACTCCATGGGGTACTTCCGCTTATAGGAAGATTCCCTTTGGGCTCATAAATGCTGGTGCCACCTTTCAGAGAGCGATGGATATCACTTTCTGCGGCTTAATCAATCAATCTGTAGTAGTTTATCTATATGATGTCACTATCTTCTCAAAGAATAAAGGAGATCATCTAGCTCATCTAAGATCTGTTCTACAACGATGTCGTAAGTAAGACATTTCTTTGAATCCTAAAAAATCTGTCTTCGCAGTAGAACAAGGTAAGCTCCTCGGATTCATTATATCAAATGAAGGCATGATTATTGACCCTGAAAGGACCCAAGTCATTTCAAAACTACCCCCTCCGTCTTCCAAAATGTCCATGTGATCTTTCCTAAGTCAGATAAACTTTGTTAGGAGGTTCATCCCTAGCTTTTCAGAAATGGTCAGACCATTACAAAATTTAATAAAAAAGGATGTACAATACCATTGGGGACCTTTAGAAAGTCAGGCTTTTGACTCAATAAAAAAGGCTATAGTAGACGCTCCTTCTCTAATGAGCCCTAATTTTTCGCTAGACTTCACCCTTTACACGTTTTCCTCTGATCGGTCTTATGCTGCTGTCCTAACCCAAATGAATGTTGAAAACAACGAAGTCCCAATTGCCTTTATGATCTCAGCCTTTAAGGGTGCATAACTTAATTACCCAACAGTAGATCAGCAGGCCTATGCTGTTTTTAAAGTGGTAAAACACTTCCAATCTTATCTGCTGAAATCTAGGATGAAAATCATTCTCCCTTACCCCGCTGTCAGAAATTTGTTAGTACAGAAAGAACTGGGTGAAAAAAGAGCAAACTGGGTCACCTCCTTACAAGAATACACCATAGAAATTATCCCAGCACAAATTGTTAGAGGCCAAGGTTTATGTAAATTGGTTGTTGATTCAGCTATAGGAATGCAAAATGAAAGTTATATGTTAATTCAAGATCAACACAATCAAAATCAAATATTTTGTGCACAAAACGTTACTAGTCCTTGGTACGATGACATCAAGTTTTATCTTATGCATGGATCAGCTCTCTGACACCTTGATCGAAAAAAGAAGAGTGCATTGAGATTAAAATCTGCTTCTTTTCAACTGGTAAACGGTATTTTGTTTCACCAAAATTTTGATGGAATACTTATGCGTTGTCTTGAAAAAGATGAAGTAGAAAAAGTCTTATTGGAATTACATGCAGGGGAAGCTGGTGCACATTTCGGTGGAGACACCACTACCCAAAAAGTATTAAGAGTAGGTTATCACTGGCCCACTCTTTTCAAAGACACCCATGCCTTATGTCGTAAGTGTGCAATCTATCAAAAGGCATCTGGACGAGTACAGAAACAACATTCCCGCTGCAACCAGTTTCGGTAGACTCCCTTTTTCAGCAATGTGGCCTCGATATTATAGGCCCAATTAACCCAACATCCTCGCAATAGCATAAATACATTATAACAACCACATATTATTTCACCAGATGGTCCGAGGCTGCGCCATTAAAAGATGTAAACACCAGCTAGGTCATATCCTTCATGAATTCAAATATTATCACTCATTTTGGTATTCCTGAATGCCTAGTATTTGATAATGCTTTCATCTCTCAAAATGAGTGATTTTGCGTTAGAGAAAGGAATAAAATTAAGATACTCTGCCAGCTTTTACCCTCAATGCAATGGTTTGGCGGAATCAAATAATAAAAACATGATCAATATCATCAAGAGAACGGTCTCCGAAAACCACAAAAACTGGCATAATGCACTATTTAATGCAATCTGGGCTGATAGGGTAACTCCTAAAATTGTTGTTGGTAATTCCCCCTTTTTTCTCATTTACGGCAGGGTAGTGATTCTTCCATCGCATGTCCTTCTTCCATCTCTGCAGTTATCACAGAAGGTGCAAGAAGAAAACTGTCCTCCCTTGGAAAGTTGGATTAACGCTTTGCTAAAGTTAGAGGAAGTAAGGACTCAAGAAAAACGAAAATTGGATGAACATCAACTCATTGTTAAAAACTGGTTTGATTCCAATTCTGCCTCTGACAGAAATTTTGAGGTAGGCGATCTTGTCCTTAAGTGGGACAAACCTCATGAGGGGAAAGGAGAACATACTAAGTTTCAAAACCTGTGGTTGGGACCATTTTTAATTGCTGAAAAACTAGGTCCCAGTTCCTTTCGCCTGCAGAATTTAGAGGGACAACTAGACACCTTCCTGGTGAATGGCCAAGCTCTCAAAAAGTATTTTACCTGACAACTCTCCCATGCACATTTTGTAACTATTTTCTGTTTTGGTTTTCTTGTTGTTTGCTTTTCTTTTCTAGTTTGTTTTTGTTTTCATTCCTGTTTATCGGTCTTTCTTTTTGAAACAAACATGCCTGCACCACGGTCTAGCTCAGACAAAGAAAACAGAATACTTCCCCTCGAAAATAGCTGCTAAAAGTTGTCATAACATTAATTGTTGTATTTCTCTCAAATTGTAGCCTGGTTAAAGAGGACTTTTTGTTTGAAAGGCGTTTTCTTGGTTTCAATCTGCACTTGAAAGTATTCACGACCATCTTTAAAAATCTTTTTAAGTTGTCCCTATTCTTTAAGAGAGAAACTCAACGATGTCTCCCTGTTCTTGAAAATTAGTTTTATTAATAAACTATTTTTGGATCTTGATGAAGGACATCACGAAAAATTTTAAGGTCTGTGATATATCAAGGTGTGTTAAAAACTGGAATTTTCAGCGTCACCCCACTCTGTTGAATATCTTTAAAAATATGCCAGAATTTGAATAATGTTTCAGAGAGCTATGGGAAGTATTTGTAAACCCACTGGGATACTGAACAGCTCTACTGGTAGTGGGTAAATACATGCATGACGCCCAGAAAACTTTGTCGAGGTACTGAACAAGCCTGCTGGCAACGAAGCAATGTCAGGTAAAAGAAAATTCTCAGATATGAAATTCGTTTTGGCCCTAAGCGTCCTTCGTTCTGATCTAAAATTTCTTGATAGGATAAAGATGTCAGAGTGGGTTAATTGACATCCCTGTCGAGGCTATGAACGCCTGCTGGCAGCAGTGGCCCTGTCAACAGTATTGGAGATTTTAACTTAACATCGTGGATTTCTTTTGCCAAGTTTGTCACCAGTTTTCATTTCTTTAAAAATAGAAGTTATCTGAAACTGGACTACATCATGATGATTTAAGATGTTCAAATGACTTTTCAGTTGTTCTTCGACTTGAATTTTTTTAGATTTTTCTAACCTGAACTCCTTCGTGTAACAGAGATAACTGCTTCTCCCAGCATGTCACCATTGTTGGCAGCAATAATATAATTGTTATTTTTTCCATATCAATTAGATGATCTATATAGCTGCCTAACTAGGGTCATGAATAATTATCACTCTTCATGAGCAGTTTCCAAAACGATAGTTGTAAGTTGTCGCTTTTCCCTATTGTCTATTCATGCTTTTTTTTCATGACTGAAAGCATGAAAACTTGCGACTGTGATTACCATTATGTTTTAAATTTTCATTGAAGGCAAATTGTTCATATAGTTTATTATGGAGTTTTGATTCCTTGCCATGAAGATGTTACTCTCTTTGTTTTGATCCTTTTAATTCTAAGCATGTTTAAGAGATTGATGGTTTTATGAGCAAAGAACCCCCACGATTTGATTTTTTGTATGGTTTTGGTTTGATTCTTGGCTATGTTTCTTTTACAAAACTTTTGATTTTTTGATTTTTGAATTACCCAAACTTTGTGATCAAACCATGATGTGAGCACTTATTTTCGTTTTAATGTTTAGGTCATAGCTCGTACTGAATGAAAAGGTGGTATACGGTTTGCAGACTGTCATCATTTCTCAGGAGGGCCTTGGGCTTCGCAAAACTTTTTCGCATGTATTTCAATTAAACAACCATCCCATCGTATGAGTCTTTACAACGATCATTGTTGGGCTTGGGGTTATGGCTCTATTTTTTTTCACAAACCCTCCCTGTATGTTGTGTTTGTTTGATTACCCTCTCGTCCAGTATGGCTCCTAAAGTGAGAATTGAGCCAAATGGTATCCGAACCCTACTCTTATATGATGATGCCAGAAGAGATTTGGAGAGAAGTGGCTGGCTCGTTTTCATTAGGAAGTTTCAGGGTTTTAATTTATAGGTTGCCCAAGAATTCAAGTTCTCCTTTGATGGTTGTAGGGAGAAAGTTGGTGATGTGCAACTGGAGGTTACCGAGGAGTTCCTAAGTCAAGCCACAGGGTTACCAACAAGCGGTCAAAATTGGTGTTAAAATGCGAAAGTGGAAGAAGTTCCTTGGATCCTGCTATTTACATCTCGGAAAAAAACAAGCTGTGATAAAGGTATGCCCATTTCAATCCTAAAATCTCAGTGGCACGATTTGCTCACTGTGGTAAAGCAATTTGTTACCTGTGAGGGACGTTTCGGGCTTGTATTTTTGTACCATTTGCGTCTGCTTATGAGTTTTATGGATTTCCCTTTGAATATTCCATATTACTTACTCAGGAGTCTTTATAAAATGGGGAAAAGATACAAGAAACACCAGTCATACTCTATCCTTTTTCATCACGGCCTAGTTAAAATACTGCTCATACATCAATTAGAGTCACAGAATGATAGTTGTGATTTGTTCCTAACCTGAAATGGCTATAGTAACCTTGATATAGGGGAGGTAGATAAACTCGTAGTTGACGAGACCCTTGTCCACCCTATGACATCTCTCTCTCCTCTCCAGACCTATGTCCCTCCCCCTAACAACGAATCCTTGATCGATCCGAAGGTCATTGAAAATGCCTATCAACAGATTACACATCCTAACGATTGTGTTAAAAATGTAAAGAAACCTACAGGAAGGAGATCTAAAAGTAGTGTTGATATAAGTTTTAAGAACAAAAGGGCTAGGAGATTGATATCATGGAGTCTTCGTAATAAGACAAATTCTCATGCAAATGTGATCAACATGGTCGAGGTTAACGAGAGTTCTCACTCTGAAATCGACAAATTCCTTGTAGAGGAAGACCCTTTGTCATTCGAGCCACACCCTGATCGACCCTATAACTTTGTCGATAATTTACCTCCCTATTTGAAAGACAATCCAGAGTTTCCTGGTGTCAAGCTTTGCAATGAATCTACTATTCGTATGGAGGGCGCTCTGGTCCACTATCTTGTTTGTTGTAATGTAACTACCACATAGTCAAAGTGTGAGGTTTGTATATCATGGATTGATAGATATTATACTGATATCCCAGTTCTACAGTCACGGGTTAAGGCTTTAAAAGATCAGGTCGATTTTTTAACGAGCGAAAACTTGAGGCTCGAGTCAGTTATTCAAGGCAAGGAAAAACGGATGAAGACCATAGGTCATGTGATATTTAAAAACGTTGAGGCTGCTACAACCATTGTAAATTCCAAGGTTTCATGATACGATTTGATTGCATGGTTAGAGGTATGATATTTTAAATTAATAGCATGTTTGTTTTCATTCTTAAGTTAGATTATTTGGTTTGTTGAATAAAGTATATATCATTGTTAAATTAGTTTGTTTTATTGATTAAATAAAATGAGATTTCATTTACTAAAATAACTAGCTATAGAATCACAAGATTCTGTAGCTAGTTATGTTAATTCGAATTGTGTAAATTAATGACAGAAAACATATCTGAAATCTTTCTATTTTCCTTTTCTTTCAGGATATTCAGGGGTCCATGATTTCAAAATTGATCTGAGTCACTCTTAAGACCTTCCAGTCATATCTATGATGTATTTTGAATGAACAGAAATGAATTGTTGTTAGTTTTGGAGTATTTAGTAGGATTAGGGCGGTTGCATCCCTCTTTGTTTTTGGAAATAAATATTTGATCTCAGGAACAGAAACAATTATCTTTCCCGAGGCCTTTATAAACCTATCATTTTGTAAACAAAGGCATCTCGGCCTGAGGCTGGAGTATGGACAATTACACACAGACTTGAATGGAACATAATGCATATTACAGCTTTAGCTTTTGTGTATGATGTTTTAGTTTAAGTTATGTTTATTTTGATGTGATAATAGATGGTGATTGCTTTTGTCTTCATTATTTATTATGAGTTGAAATAATTCATTATTACCTGTTGTCCATATGTCATGTTTCAGATACAATATAGGGTGATCATCGATTCAATTCAAATTATGAGATTTATCTCTAATTTTCTTTTGAATGTTTAAATACATGTTCTTACAAGAAGATTTATCTCACTGTAGTTACTTGTAAATCATAAGATCATTGTGACTGTCTCCATTATACCTTCTTTTATCAAAACTTAGTTTCCAGCATATCATTTTGCATTTATTTGGAGCGACCTTAAGATTCGTTGCGGGTTTACTTCTCGGATAAGGTGGTTGGATATTCTCTATTGTATAGACGTTGGATGCATTAATAGGTTAGTCTGTTCTTTTATTTCATTTGCTTGTTTATTATAGAGGTTTTTATATACAGTGTAATTTTCACTATCTATATCTTTGATATTATGAATGCATACAAACAAGAAAACAAATAGTATTTTCACTTTCTTACTTTCATCGAAAAGAACCATTAAACATTTGATTTTCCATGAGTTCAAATTAAAACTCATTATTTGTATATATTGTATATATGATAAATAGAACTATTATATAAATATTAATTAGATAAACTACATATATATATTTCAACGATTATTATTTAGTAATTTATTGCATTTCTTTTAGTTATTTTTCTCTTCCCTTAGGATTTTAGATTGGCCAATGGAGCCATTAAACCCGTCAGAGTGAATTAATCCAAACGACTTGGGTTAATTAGACAACCCCAGACCGGATTCACTCTTCCAGTTGACGAGTGGTCAATTTCGCGCGTCAACACGACCCTGGGAAGTTGATGTACCAACTTACCCCATTAGGGCCCACATGACTTTTGGCGTTTCAACTCCTAGGGTTAGATTTTTGGATGTTTAGGGTTTTATCATTTATGATTTATGTTAAAAAGGCATTTGGAGCCTCATTATAACTAGCTTTTTGTGAATGAGCGTAGCCGACACATCTCTTCTGAGAGATAAGCTACCACCATTCTAGCTAGCTTGTGTGCTTTTGCATTTTAGAGTCTTTTATATTTCAGACAGTTATTAATAGATATGAGCTTTATTGTATTACTATGTTCCTTTCCATATCTCTATGTAATTCTTTGTTATATCTTTGTTATATCTCTTCCTTCATATCATTAATAAAATAATCTGGATCATGGACATTGGTCAATTCCTAAAATGCCATGGGATGCAAGAGTGTGTAAGCTTTGTGACACTAATAAGGTTGAATATGAAAAGAACTTTCTCTTATATTTTCTAGCCTATACCCACATTATATATCAATCTCAAAATATTTGTCAGAATACTAACCTTCCTAACTTTTTAACTCAACAAAACTATGGTGATCTTGGAAAGCTTCTCTTAATGCTTTTCGAGCATAGAAACAAAATTCTAAATAATTGAAAGTAATCCCTTACCCTCTTAAGGTCCAATAGACCAATTCGGTATGAGTAGACATTAATCATCATCATCATCATCATTATCATTTTATTTTTAATTTCACATAACATATTATATTATATGATAAATCAAAATTACTATCTTTTCAATATTAAATTATAAATTATAGCTTAACTACATTATTGGTCCAATAAGAAATAAAACATTTTGTTAAAAACATTAACAATGTATACATAAATGTTAATTATAAATTTTAAATTAAAAGTTTTCACAAATTTTATCTATATTATTATTTTTAAAAATTAAAAAATTAATATAATTTGAATAATTAAAAATATATGGGAGAAATAATTTAAATATTATTTAAAATATTTTACTTGTTTTACTAAATATTTTTTTAAAAACAATATAAAATTATTTTAAAATTATTTATATGATGATGATGATGATGATGATGATTAATGTCCACTAAGACTGAATTGTTCTATCAGACCTTAAGAGGGTAAGTGATTACTTGTGATTCTTTAGAATTTTGTTTCTGTGCTCGAAAAACATTAAGATAAGTTTTCCAACATCACCATACTTTTGCTGAGTTAAGATGTTAGGAAGGTTGGTAGTGTGATAAATATTTTGAAAATGAGATCTAATATGGGTATAGGTTGGACACTCCATGAGAAAGTGCTTTTCATCTTCAACCTTCTTACTGTCACAAAGGTGACACACTCTTTCATCCCATGGCGTTTTAGGAATTGACCAACGCCTAGTTTCACTATGGAGCTCATGAGAATTAGTTCTTATCTTAGCAATGCTTAATTTTTTTTTTTACACTTGGCAAAATAGATAGATAATTTTGATCTTCTAGA